>PVIR01033787.1:0-17639 GCA_004026965.1 Petromus typicus
GCTGGCTAATTCTTAAATGGCAGCCATTCTTTGTGGAGTGAGATGAAATCTCAGTGTTGTTTTCATTTCTTACACTTAGCCCAACAGAAAATGGCATTACAATAGGATCTGAATCATAGCTCAGCTTTTCACATGACTAGCTATAAAATGTAAGCTGATTATGTAGCCTTTATGAATTCTAATTTTCTCCCATGAAGAAGGAGATGACTCTGAGCTGACCTCCTAGGCCATTACTAATATACATGTAGCCTGAGTAACTTCAGGGAGAGGAAACAGTTCCCATACCCTGCCTAGTAACTTGTCTTTCTTCAGAACACAGTTCCTCATCAGTTCTGTACAGAACTTTCCCTGGGGACTAGGACTTCAGCAAATTCTCCCACATGAAGTGTTAATAGCATCATAAACATCCACAATGAAAGATTCATCATATTTATAATTCCTATGTTTTAGGTTATTATTTAATTTCTATCCATACCTCTACTCCATACTTGCAACAAAAAAAGAATGTAATCTGTCATTTAAAAATGAGATCTCACAAAGCAGAAGCTTTTCCCATTATTATCTACATAATATTATCTACATAATCACATATGGTTCAGTATTTAATTTCCAAAGATGATGGACACAAGCTAGGCCATTTCACAACATCAAATATTTCATGAAATTCTCAAAGTGTCTAAATTATCATTTAATCAAACTTTATATATATGAAGATTATAGTCTCTAACAAATTTACTCTTAAATATGAAATCCAAATGAAATGTACTATTTTGTTTTATTTTCAGCCTCTTTCTCTTCAACACAAATGCATTTGTTTTAATAAGTTCCTTCATATTATTCCTCTTTACATCTTTCCTAAACTTCTCATTTGCTGAGGAGAAGAAAAGGCAGAGAAATCCCTTAATTCAAATGGGATTAGGAAGATGTCAAAATGGGGGAAATAGTGCAACACTTTATAGAAAAGCACCACCCAAATAAGGTCATATGAGTGCATGCAATCAAACTTCTGAACCACAATGCAATGCCACATTTACACAAAGTCCTCAGAAGGAGACAAAAGCAAGTGTCATTGGACAGGTTTCTTGTAAAAACTGCAATGGATATATAGCATGGGTCCCATTAGTGACAGTGAAAGTCATTCTACACAATAACTCTCTTCTTTCTTGTCTCCCTCATACCAGTTGTGCGAGTTGTCAACGTTTATTTTTCTTTATTTTATATTTTTTTTTACTATTTTGTATTATACTATTGTAATAATTACATATGAATATTTTGGGGTTCTGGAATGAATCATCTGAGTTTCCATCATCACTTATGAGGATATTCATGTTGATATACAAGTGTTTTGGATTACATACAAATTTCTGGAATGAATTATGCTTGCAAACCAAGGTTTTACTGTAATTATTACTACAGCATACAATTAAATCACATGACATATACTGTGTTGGCTTTTGAAATAATGCTCTTGATACACATATATTAAATACATTTTTATATTATGAAATATAACGTATTTGTGCTACACTTTCTTGAAAAATTAATATGGTCTTGAAATTTTAAATTCTAAACAAATAGAAGATCTAACTTAGTTGGATGAAATCTTTCAGTTACTTGAATGAGACAATACAGGTTCTTGTATAGTCCTATTTGATCATGTGCTTAGACAAATACTACCTTTCCTTGTTAACATAAGTTCTTCTAGGAATACTGAATTACTTCAATAACATTGTTTATAAATTTTAGTCTGGCCTTACTAATTTTTACATAGATATATAGTAATTTTAAACATTTCTCTATTAACATAAAAATTAAATGTATTAAGAAACAACACTGAGTGGTTTTACCTGCTTTAAAAATACTTCTTGTATGTTATTCCTCTGGAAATACATTATTTCCCAGGAAAACCATATAGCTTTCCCTTATGCAAAAGATAAAGTAATGCAGATAAAGTAATACAGAGCTTAAGAGAAAAAGTGCTTGAGAAAATCCATGTTGCAAGTTTTTTGTCAGATCAATACATTGGAGTAGAAAAAAAGAGAGAAATATTAAAGGAATCATTCAGCATATTTGAACAGCCAGCTTCATTCACCAACTGCAAAATGCTTTGTGAACACTAAGTATGTAAAGTCAAAAATCTGTGGTACATGTTGTAATTGGTTCAATTAATCTGCAAAATTCTAGATGACTAATAGAGACAGACACCTGACAAATGATATTACAAAGTCTTTCTTCAGGTGAACCTGTCAGTCTTCAATTGTTATTTCATTATTCAACTTGAAAGAAAACAGAAAGAGCATCAGAAAAAACAAAAACTAGTAAAACACACACAACGCCCATTTCAGGTAGGCATTTATTTCATAATTATTAGTTTTTAAATAATTGTATTCCTCACTCTACGCTATGTTTAACACACACCACAAATGTGTGCATGTATATATATATGAAAAGAAAAACTTCTAAGTATTTTGATACTACATTATTCAAACATCATGAGATTAATACAAGTTACCTCTAGACTCTACAATTATAAGAGGTGCTCAAAGTGGTGGCCATTAGCTTCCAGACATTTACTAGTACAGTGAAC
This sequence comes from Petromus typicus, assembly GCA_004026965.1. Lineage (NCBI taxonomy): Eukaryota > Metazoa > Chordata > Mammalia > Rodentia > Petromuridae > Petromus > Petromus typicus. The sequence goes on from PVIR01033787.1 coordinate 2,588, forward strand.
TGCTGTGTGTACATTTTTTTCAGTGTTCTCTCTCCCCCTCACCCTCTCCCTCCCCCTCTCCATCTCTCTCTCTCTCTCTCTGTATATATAGATATAGATATAGATATATGAATACACACATCTCATTATGAAGATTTCCCTGTGGACATGATTTTTAGATGCAAACAGAGAAAAGTAAAATTTTTTCTTCTTCTCATATCTTAGGAAATGAAATGAAAGTTGAATAATCTTTTCAAGTATGAGCACAATGCTGAAAGGTATCTCTGACAGAGAAATGATGACTAAAACACTAAAAATAATAATAAAGGTCTTTAATAATTGACTATATTTTCTAAAACTCAAGCTCTGATACATAACTAAGACTTATTTTAATATTTTTTATGATATGTAATATTTTGACAAGTTTTCAAACGCACTCAGATAGCAACAATGGAGAAAACAAAATATTAATGGATTTGTGGTCTCTTTTTTTCTAACTTCAGGAAATTAAAGTGCACAGGAAAGTGAACTTAATCTGAATTCACAGCTGTATTCCAGAAAGCAACTAATTTTCTTTTTTTTTTTTAAGACAGGGTCTCGCTTTGTAGTTCAGGCTGGTCCTGAGCTCAGCCTCAAACTCACATCACAGCAATCCTCCTGCCTCTGCCTCCCGAGTGCTGGGATTACAGGCGTGAGCCACCACGCCTGGCACTGTGGTATGTGGTACTGGTTGCTGCTGGTTGTGAGTCTCCACACCCAGTATTGTATGTGGTTACTGGGGAATCGAATGTGGGCCCTTGTGCTTGCAAGACAGGCGCTGGAACCACTGAGCTAACTCCCCGGCCCAAGCAACTAATTTTGTTTATACAATCTTTCCAAATATTCCCTCACCTGACATCACTACTTATTACCTGTATGGTCATGAGCACATAGAAAAAAACAAAAATAACAAACAAACCAAATGAGCACACATCAAAAATTCAAGGCATAAAAACAAAGTTCTGGTTTATCCTGTATGATATTTAACATCTATGGTCACTGAAAGTAAATAATTGGTATATACTGAGATTTTTTAGTAGTAATTCATTTCAGTAGCTAAAGGAAAAAAGCAAATTGGACCCACTTCAGGTGGGAACTGATCAAAATGGAATCTTGTGGCCAATATTATGAATTCTCATAGTAATGAAAACGATTAGCATGAAAGAAATCTTCACGGTGTTTTAAGGTAGAACTGTCCAGTTCTTGTGCCATTTTTCATACAAAGCTCTGGGCAAATAGTGTAAATTATCTGAGTATAAGCTTCTCTATAAAATAATGATAATATTTATCTCACACAGGGCTACTGAGAGCTCCTTAAAATGAAGGGCCTAACATACTACAGTTGCTCAGTAAATGAACACTAGGCTTATTATTAAGGTTTCCAGTATTTATATTTCCTCTAAATGCACATTATAGCTGAGGCATATTATAAAAATACTTTTTGCTTATCAAAAAGTAATATGTGGCCATGAGTTGGAGGGAGTGAGGAGGAAGAAGTTGGTTAGAGAATTTTAAAAATAATTGAGGTGTATTGTGTACTTGTATCAACACCGCAGAGAAAATGTAATCATTATGTACCATAAATACGTACTAATAAATAACTAATAGGTGATTTTAGGTTTTTAAAAAGTGATACAGTATATCCATATATTCACAGTAGAAATACTAAGGGAACACCACAGAAAGAAAACAGTGAAATCACATAAAGAGATAACCACAGTTAGCACAGCAGTATCCCACCTTTCATTTTCACTCATCCAAAACGTAGTAAAAAGAATCCCTAAAAGTGAGGGCCTGCAGGTAGGTTCTTGCCAGTAGCTCTGGCTTCATAATTCTCTCCTCTTCATTCTCCAGGTTCAGCAATATAAGGAGAGTAGCATGTGTGGAGGAGCCCTTGGAGTTGACAGCCCCATAACCTTCTCCTGAAGACTTTCTCCTTCTGGATTTCTCAACTAGTTAATCCTTACCACCATAATTATGCCACACAGATGCTGGCACAACTTTCTGGACATGATTTTCTGCAACCTGCTTCATTTTCCCATATTGATGTACCATATTTAATTTTTAATTAAATGTATAACTGATACATAAAAATTGAACAAATTATAGGGTACTATGTGGAGCTTTGATTCATGTATACATGGTGTACTCTAATGTATAAATCCAGGCAAACGTATCTATCTCTTCAGTTAGCATATCTCTATGGTGATCACATTTAAAATCCATTCCTTCACTTTTTAAAATGTATAATACATTACTATTATCTGTAGTCATCGTACAGGGCAACAGTATACCTGAAATTCTTACTTCTATCTAAGGGTAATTTAGTATCTGTCCCATGTTGATAAAGTTTCTAAAGTTAGAGTAATAGATAAAGAAAGAAGAATAGGTTTGAACTTTCCTAGTCTAAGAAGAAAGTAAGATCTGCAAAGATTACAGTGTGGAAAAAAGCAGAGAGGTCTGAGACAGGGTGGCATTTTCAGGAAATTAAATTTATTCTCTATGGTTCTAGCACAAATGCACTGCTAATGAGCAGGGATCTTGGGAAGCAGAAGCCTAGAAAGAAAGCTATGGACAGCAGGGTGGCAAGTTAGTTTTGCAGAGTCTTAGCCTAGAGTCTAAAGGCATCAACTTCACTACCAAAGTGTCCTAAGTTCTAGTTCTAGATGCTCCACTCACTTGATCTTTGGGAAACTGTTGAACCTGTTAAATCAGCTATGTTTAGTTTAAATCTAAAACATCTAGCCAAATACAAATAATTCAAAGAGAAAAATAAAAGAGAGATGTTAGGAAATAAGGAGGTAAATTTTGTGGAAATAGACAGAGGACCTGGGAAAAGGAAGAGAGGGAAGAGCTGGGAGAAGTAAAATTGATCCAGATAAAATAGGCATATGTACCAATTCCTCAAATGAATGTAATTATTACGTAACATAAACAAACAAATGAATGAATGAACGAGTGAATGAATGTATCCATATATGGCCCAAAAGCATCATGTGTTAAGAGGTGGAGTTTGGGGAAGGCAACTCGATCACAGAGGTGCTGTTCTTACCAGTAGGTTAATTCAATGATGACACCATAGCTGAGTGTGCTTTCAGGAGGTAGGGTCTGGTTTGGGAGAGGCGGCCCACTGAGGGCATGCCCGTCCAGGGTGCATTCTTCTTTCTGGCTCTTTCCTTTTCTCTCTTCTTTCTGGTTGCTATGGCTTGACTAGCTTTCTTCACCCTGTCTTTCAGCCATGCTGTTTCTGCCGTGGAACCATCCAACACTCATGGACTGAACTCTCTGGAACCGTGAGTCAAAATAAACCATTGTCTAAAGTTCTAGTATTGGGTATCTTGCCTCAGCAACAAGAAAATGGCTAATATTGACTGCAAGAGCAACACGTATAGAGGAATTAGTTCAATTCAATTGAATTGAGTTGATATTCGATTGAATCTTGCTTTTTGTAGTAGTAATAAAGTCACAGCAAACAAACATTAATAAATAGTGAACTATTACACCTCTAGGAAACATGAGGTTGGGTTTCTGAGAGTTTCTGGCCATAACACCTTCCTCAGTTTATCAGTACATAACTTTTATATGTGTGTTTCTGATATGGACTATTGTTACAAAAATATCAAACTCATGATTACCTTATTATAACGAAGGCTATATTAAGGTTCACCTAATACACATATTTTCTACATCAGGCACATTACAGCCTCTTTGAGTTTAGAAATAATAGCCAACCCCCCAGCACTATAGTTGGGGGGTCTTCTTTAAACAGCATAATCAACAAGAAGGAACACAAAAATGTGAAAATTAAAGTGCTGAATAGACAACAAAAAAGTGTATTTTTTATAGTTCCAAAGATGAAATAGGACTAAGAGTATGGCCTGGTTTGACCCCAGCTGGAAGCATGAGTGACTTGGATTTTTCCATAAGCTGATGTCCTAAGGTGACTGTGAAAGCTGTGGGGATTACAAATAAATTTCAACAAGTAGGCAAATTCATAACAGAGAGCTCATAGATGGAAAGAACTGACTGAATATATTAATGTTCAGCAATATTCAACAAATATATTGTCCATCACAAGAAACCACCGAAGCCTTCTATGCTGAACATGATCCTCAGATTTCCAGGCACAGAGCAAGGAGGGTACAGAAGCAGAGAAGATGGCGTAAGAGAGGAGACAGGAGAAAAAATCTACACCAGGGAAGGATAAGGAAAACAGAAAAAGAAACTTCCAGAATGATCATGAAGTTTCTGAAGTGGACAACTTACCAACTAAAATAATAAATTCAGAAAAAAAGACAAAAAGATGAAAAATCAGCTCTCCCTTAAAATGGATACTTCCTGCCAGGTGAGGTGGCACATACCTGTAAGGCTAGCACTCTAGGAAGCTGAGGCGGGAAGACTAAAAGTCTGAACCCAATATAGGCAACTTCTGGACTTACTGAGACTATGACATACATACATGCATACATACATAGACAAACCTCTCAGGGAATGTAGCTCAGTGCAAAGGCCTTGGTACCACTTTCCAGTTCCCCCAAAGGAAGAAAAAAGATATCTCTGTGGATTCTGCAATACCTTTTGCTTTTGTTCTTCCTTTTCACCTCCCTTCTCTATCTGTTCTTTACAAACTAAGCTATAAGAAAAGAAGCAGGCATGAAGAAGCAGTTGTCCATTATTCAGTGTGAATTAACAATGAAAATCAACTGTGTATAAATCAGAAGCCCTTTTCAATTGTGGGAACTAATAACTATGAAGGACCCGATCCAATGTGCCCCTATACCAGCTTAGCTGCAATACAGTGTACTTCATAAACTGCATCATGTATTGCATGTACCATGTCTCCCCAATTAAACTTTTGTTCAGGTATATATAGCAACTGGAACTTTCAGCCTGATCACAGACCTTACTTAATCCAGAACAGCTCAGAACTACTCCCAGATACTAGCTTCTTTTCTGATTTCTGTGACCACAGCCCATTCCTAACACAAATGTCCATACAGTCCATAGAAGCCTGGGTCTGTAGCAACTGAATGAGCTTCTTTCAGATCCAATCCTCAAACCCACTTGATTCTCCATGGTATCATCTGATAACCCTGCTGCCACTTCCCATCCATCATAACTGGTTCTCAAATATCCTCAGATATTAAGATTCAATCAAATAGAATTCAATTTGTCTATGCCTCTTAAACATCAGGACAGGGACTAATGCCAAACCCATTTCCCTTTTTGAGCCAAGGGCTACAGCAGTCATTCTCTGATATGACCCTATAGCATCTCAACCTCATTTCTTCTCACAGTGCCCACTCTATATAGAATCATTAGACACAGAACAAGCTGTTGCAACCGTGGACATGAGAAGTCAGAGTCAGACTAGAATATGTGATACGTGACAAGAAAAAAATCAATAAGTTATCATAGGCATAATTAAAGCCAATTTCAAGAACTCAAATTTAAAAGCCAGAGAAATCTTCATTACAAGTCCCATAACCGCCAAAGCTACCAGTTTCTTGAAAGTAAAATCATTTCTTCATTTCTTGAGACAAAAACCTGCTTTTTCTCCCATGTTGCACAGGTCAGTAACAGCAATAACATTCACCTGTGGGCTCAAGTTAAAAATTAAGGAACTGGGCCAGGAATTTAACACAGTGGTTCAGGCATCTGCCGGGCAAGCACAAGATCCTGAGTTTGGTACCACATACCACAATTCCGAGCATGGTGATGCACACCTGTAAATCCCAGCACTCAGGAGGCAGAGGCAGGAGGACTGGTATGAGTTCGAGGCTAGCCTGGGCTAAATAGTGAGTTCAAGACCAGCCTGAACTACAAACCAAGACCTTGACTCAAAACAAACAAACCAAAAAAAAAAAAAAACAGAGGAATTACAACTTACCCCTTTACTTGAAATATCTTCACTAACATTTATTGATCAATAATAGCAATTCTAACTCCCAAGTAGGACTTGAAACCGTTTTCAAACTGTTTCCCTTCTTTCATCCCCATTGCCACCATTTCTTATTGCCAGGAGCATTCCAAGAACTTCTACCTCTAAACTGGTCTCCCTGTCCACACTCTTTATCTGGTGCCAAAATTTTATTCCTAGAAACAAATGGTTTTGTGGGCCAGAAACCTTTCCAAGGCCCCCTCTGCCCTTATAACAGTGTTTGCATTTCATATGGCTTACAAAACCATGCAAATCAGTTTCACTGGCCCCTCTCATGCTACTGTGAGGCCTTCATTCCTGTTTCACCCACCTTCAGTGGACATTGTAACTACTCCAGGAAATTTTCTCTAGCCCTTCCAGACCTGAGAAAGGGGCCCCTTCAAGTGCACCATGGCCTTACTGCTCAGCCACTAACATGACTGTCTCGCAGCTACAAATAAGCTCCACAGCATCAGAGGCAGTGCTTGATCTCCACCGTGGGCTCGATGCTGGCCACACTGCAGGGGCCCATGCTTTGTTGAAATATAGAGTGGATGAATAAATAAATCAATGAATCAGTACAAGCTCTTGGAGACCAAGAGCTGCAAAATCTCAACAAAATTTTGCTGCAAATCTCAACAAAATTTTCATTAGCCTTCTTTACACAAAGTTAGAATATAAGAGAAATAGTAGCGTCTATCTTTTAAAAACATCTTGCTCACACATGTGCAGCAGAACATGGGCTACCCTGTGGACAGTAAAAGGCTGCATAGTCCATTCACCCAACATTTGTAAATAGTTACTGCTAACACTGTCCATGATGAGCATGTATTATGCAGGGACAACAGTCACCTCATCATTCTAAATAAATATTAGAGTTAAAAATCTGTCATGTAATATAAATAATAGCTACCATCACCACTCTCTCAGTCCTGTACTAAACAGTTGACATAGGTCAGACTTAACTGAACTAGATCATTTTAAAACTTGCAGAGGAATAAATTAAGACTCTGCTGGAAGGGTAAAGCACTTTGTCTACAACAACACAGTTTGTCTAAAATCTACCAATAAACTTAATTTTAAAATAAAGATTAACAAATTGTTTGGTAATCTAATTTTCCTTTCCTTTGCATGAGTGTGAGCCTACTCATGCACCATCAGAAAAAAAGTTAACAAGAATCTTGTACTGACATGACCATATTGATTCGGTCTTCTTTGAATAAACAACAGAACATAAAGTTAAGGGACCTGGAGTACAAATGCCTCTGAGTTTATAAAATAGTGTGTATCTAGGAGACAAAGGTAATGCTTAAAAACTAAATGAGTTATTTATCTGAATGCAACTTAAATAAGCTTTAAAATGTAATGCAAAGCTTATTTGGCTAGTGTGATGCATACAAAATTTACTCCTACCCTAAAAATATTCCAGATACCTGAAAGGACACATTATATTACCTGCCAGATAATACTGGAATAGTCTTGCATATTAAATTGTTAAAATATCCCAATACTGAATTCACCTCTGTGCAAAACACTACTGCCTATTAGCTTCTATGGCTTCAAGTTCTTCCCTTGTTGGAAATCTAAATGCATTTTTAAAAAAATTTTAATTAAATTTAACAGTAAGTAACCTTATAGAAACAGCCTACAGAGTTTTTTATTTGTCTATCTAATCCCTGAATAATCTAAAATAATATGCTTTTGAGTTATTATCATTTAAATTAGTAACCTGGCCAGTGGTTCCCAGCTACTTAACACTTCATATTTCTTAGGGATAACCCCTCCCTATTTTTAAACTCTCCAAGAGTAAATAACTCACTTTGATCCCATCAAAACTATGCTCCCATATTGCACAAAGTTGGCAGCAAATCATTCATACATTTCTTCCATTCAACAGATCTTTATAGGATGGTTACATGCTACAAACTGTCTATGACTGGAACACTCAAAAGTACTGGCTAAGCATTCATGTGCTAGGGAATTTAGTGGTAAACAAGGTCTCTTGCAGGCCACGTCTTCATTAAGCCCTAGATGTTTGCATTTCTTTGGCATCTCTGAGATTCTACTGGATCATAAATCACTGATTTTCAGTAGGCAGTGGCCAGGAATAGTAGTCTGCTGGCAAAATCCAGCCTGGTTCCTATTTTTCATGACCCACAACCTTAAAATCATCTTTGCATTTCAAATGGAATTTTAAAAATCAATAGGAAAATATCTCATGAGGCATAAAAATTATATGAAATTTAGACTTCAATGTCTATAGAGTTGCACCCATAGTCGTACTCATCTGTTTCTGTCTATGGCTGTTTTTCTACTCCCTCAGCAGAGGTGAGTAGTTGTGACAGTGACCATGTACCACTCTCATATTATTGCTTTCCACACCTGCTAGTGTGCCACAAGTTAAAGTAACACAGGCATAATCCAACACTATTCCAAATGTCACATGTATTGGCATTTTTATTACTAGTAGTATGTAGTACCTGACATGGCAAAACAAAAAGAAAAATAGACTTTAAAAAAAATCATGGTTTTAGCATACATACAGCAGAAAGTGGATAATTTTGTTATTGAATTAGATGCAATAATACAACAATTGTACATAAAGAAGACAATAAAAACCTTACTCAGAACTCCAAAGAGTATGCCTATCTCAAAGAAAATCCATGTCAGAAAAATTACAACTTCTTTTAAAAATATCATCACAGTAAAATTTCTTTAAAAATAAGATCACAACCAAAGTGAATTTCTTCGTAGCTAATTTTTCAGCTAAGAATTGAAATTCATTACCAGTGATAAGTTAATTAAATCATGACTGATTACAGCACATGAAAATCGTGTAGAGAGGAAACAGACTTGGGTAGAACCATTAATCTCTTGATAAAAATACTTGTTCAAAAAGACAAAGTCATCACCTCAATAGCCAATGGAGAAGTTAGGCAAGTTATTCTGAGTGACTGAGTGACTTCCCTCAGCTTTTGATGATGCTATGGATACTGTATAGTTGCTCTTCACCCCCATGAATCAGTGTTAATTTTGAAGAACTTGGAGAATTAGTCTATACAAATAAACTCCACGGAACAACTACATGCAAGGATATTATCAAGAAAAATTGAGAAAATATTAATTCAATGCAATATAAGTAGAATATGCTAAGATATATTCTATATGGTAAAAATTATGTGTGGAGCAAAAAGAGACTTGGAAACAGATTATAAAAATTTAAGCCATTGGGCCAGGAATTTAGATCAGTGGTTCCAATGCCTCTCTGGAAAGCATAAGGTCTGGAGTTTGATCCCCGGTAAACACATACCACAATGCCAGGCATGGTGACTCACGCCCACCAGCAATCAGTATTGCATACCACAGTGCCGGACGTGGTGGCTCACGCTTGTAAACCCAGCACTTGGGAGGCACAGGCAGGAGGATTACTATGAGTTCAGGGCTTTCCTGGGCTACATAGTGAGTTCAGGGACAGCCTGAACTACAAAGTGAGACCCTGTCTAAAAAAAAAAAAAAAAAAAAAAAATTTAAGCTATTGATGACAGTGAGATTCTAAAAGAATTGAAAAATTATCACCTATTGACAGTGTAGCTGAGGCAACATCATAATGCAATACATTAGTCCTGTGTTTGCAGTGATACTAGTGTAAACAATTCATTGCTACCTGGCATACAGAACTACAGCATATACAATTATGTTTGGTATATAATACTTCATAACTATAAAACATGACAATGTTATGCATCCATTACACTCAAAACTACTAGATGGGTAGTTAGTACATTATTCATTGGCAGGTACTTTTCAAAAAGCAGTCAAAACTATCACATGACTAATGTCAAAAGTCCAGCAATGTTACATGATGGTAATAAATATTTTTTAAAATGTACCTTCAAATTAATGCAAGAGTAATCTTCACTTGCTTTGAGTAGTTTAAGTGGTATTAATCTTGTGAAGTTTTTTCAGAAAGAGAAGCTTAGAAAACTAACTCACCTGACCATACAAGCACTTGATGCCTTGACAGTAGTAGAGTTTCATTGTGATTATTTGAGATTGAGGTCAAAAAATTATTTTTTTTTTCTGAATCAAAAGAACCACTCTCAATTCAACACTTTGGAAGTAGCTTCTTTTATGGACTTGATATTTTTAGGGAATTCAATCTAAAATTACAAGAGGAAAATAGCACTTGAAACAAAACTATCATGACAATAAAGTCCTTTCATGACAATTAATGCTTGAATCACAAGTAGTGTCAAGCTGTATCATTTACTTCTTGTGATGTCAAAAGATAAAAGTGAAATTTACATTTCCATAAAATTTGGAGTAGACATATTTGCTAAGCTCAGAATGTAGCAGTATTTTGAAACCTTGATGCCAGTGCAAGGGAAATATTTAAAATCCATTTCACTGTATAATTGAGGAATTTCCACCTAACTTTCAGTTGGAAGTGATTTATCTGCAATATAATGTCATGTAAAAAAGAAAATATCAAGGAAAAAATCTATTAAGTTCTGCATTTGCCCTCTAGGTGATGAATATGCTGAATTAAAATCATAATGATTCATATCATTATTTGGCAGCACCTTTCTGCATGAAAAGAAATTTCCACAGATGAAACATGTAAATTTTATTATAGAATAGCATTAAGAGATAAACATTTGCAACTCATTCTGATTAAATATAAGATTTCCATTCTTCTCATTTGAAAAATCTGTATTACAAAAATAGTATTATATTTAACCAATTAAATTTTGTGCAGTTTGTTTACTCTGTCATGTGCATTACCAAAAATGTTTACCAACCCCTGCAAGAAGTTTAGTGGTAAATGAAACACATGCAGTTTTTCTAAGGAGTATGAGCTATTTATGTTTCCTAAAAACAGGTCATAAACACAATGAATAACAAAAACTTGTCATAGATGGTAATTAATATAACTGAAAGTCTATATATATTCCCATCTGAAAGATGTTAATAATAATAAGAGGAAAACATGCAAAGAAATGGCCACACATTGGGCTCAAAGTCTCCACACAGACTTGAGACACCTAACAAAGAAGAAGGTGACAGAATCCAGTGGTGTCCAATTCAATCCTTTCCTGTTTATCTGGTCACTGTGTAAATCTCTTGGATTTTTATGTAATTCTATGGAGACAGCAGGAGCCAAAATAATGACACACATCCAATTTCCCGATATAGAGTAAATGCTCACAGCCAAATCTGACTCAATGTAAAAAATGAAATGCATATGTATTTGTCATCAGGAGTCACAACAGACACACAACAGGGCCTCATACTTAGGTGCTGATTGATTAAATTACTCAAAAGACTTAATTAATAATCTGGTGCCAAAAATATTAGCTGTTATTATTATTATTATTATTATTATTATTCCAAACTCACCTCCTATTAACATTTTCCTTTCATATTCCCTGACTCCCATGAACCTCCTCATTGTCTCTGTCTGTGTTCATTCACTACACTGTGTTCCCTCTCCTGGACTGTCATTGCTCCTTTTACTCCTGATTTTTCTATTTCACCTTTTTAACCTCCAATCACTCCCAGGTTTCTCTTTCGTGTTCAGTGTTATTGACACTGACCCGACCAAGACTGCAATACCACATCGCTTTACCAGCTGACTTTCCATTAGATTTAGGGGATGGACAGAGAATAAGACTAAAGAATTTCTTCTAAATGTTTCCCTGTCTGTGTAGGCACCACATATCTAGTCCCCCGGGACTATAACTCCAACCAGGAAGTCTCTACAATTCTAGATCTCACTGGACTCCAGGAACTGGATTTCCTTCTTACCCCAACTGATCTTTTAGGGATGTGATAGACTCCCACTTATCCTGCCTCTCTGTCCTTTCTTGGCCTCTGCCCAATCTGTTGTGTGTAACATCTGTACTTTCTTCATTTGAACTGCCACGGCTCAGTTCTGTTTTCTGCTGCTCTCCTCATGGATCAGTCCCTCTCTCAAATTCTTATCCGTCCTCTGCACTCACACACACCTTCATGAGACCCCATTTGGCACAAGTTAAGAATTCCCTCTCCGGGTTGGGAGGTGCACACCTATAGTCCCAGCTCTGGAGACACTGAGGCAAGGAATAGCGCTGTGTGTTTGAACCCAGCCTGGGCTACATGAGATCTAAGCCAGCCTGAACTGCATAGCAAGACCTTGTCTCAAAACAAACACAGAAACTGGGCACAGTGGCTCACACCTGTATCCCAGAACTCGGGAGATAGAGGCAGGAGGATTGCTGTGAATTCAAGGCTTGCCTGGGCTACATAGTGAGGGTAGGGCCAGCCTAAACTACAAAACAAGACCCTGTCTCAATAAAAACTTAAAAAAAAAAAAAAAAAACCCCATACACACACAAAGCAAAAGAGCCAAAAAAAAAGAACTCTTTCCCACCATAATAGTGTGGGGAAATGAAAGAAAAAAGAGGGAAAAAATTGCATATATCATCATATATAATTTGTGGAGGATGGGAGCAGAAAAGACTTAGAAAATGAAACATGATCTAAAATAACAAATGCACCTATTAACAGAGCTCCTCTCTGGTTGATCTTTACTCAATGTAGTACTTTTCTTTTCAAATTCTTTCTTAATTCTCAGAACAAATACCACAAAAAGAAAGCAGAAAAGAGTAATAATCATCAAAAGATCTGCAAAAGAAGCAGTAGACACCAGGCTAGTATCAACTTATCCAAAATGGATTAAGTAGGAAAAAAAAGAAGGGCCAGGGATATAGCTCAGTGGTTCCAGCGCCTGTTTTACAAGCACAAGGGCCCCAGGTCAATCCCTGGTAACCACATACAATACTGGGTGTGAAGACTCACACCCAGCAGCAACCAGTACCACATACCACAGTGCCGGGCGTGGTGGCTCACGCCTGTAATCCCAGCACTCAGGAGGCTGAGGCAGGAGGATTGCTGTGATATGAGTTTGAGGCTGAGCTCAGGGCCAGCCTGAACTACAAAAGCAAGACCCTGTCTCAAAAAACCTAAAAAAAAAAAAGAAAAGAAAGAAATGAGGGGAAAGATTCAGACACATGCAGATAAAATGCTGATAAATATTAAAATAATATCATCAATTTCTTCCTGTATGATCAATAGCATCAAGTACTTCCTATAGTTAAAATGGTATAATATTAAGGTTAATAGACAATCTTTAATTTTATACCATATGTTGCACAAAATTTCCACTCAATCAGATAAAAATAATACCCATAACCAATCATGAAATAACTGAGATGGAAACAAGGGGAGTTGATATTGCATTAGTTTTGTTTAAGAAGTGAAATTATCTTTACTAAAACAGTTATCTTCACTATCAGATTTATTTACTGTTAGAATAAATATCTGAACACAATTTCAGAAAACTGATTTCATATTTTGTCTGACTTCAGGTTTTCTTTTTTCTATGTATTAGTCAGGTACCCTCCAGTTTCAATATGTACACAGATTACCTGATCTTATTCAAACGCAAACTGACTCCTATCCAGGATGGAACCTAAGCTTCGATGTTACTATCAAGTTTCCTCAGAGAACCTAAACTACTGGTCAGTTAGACTGAGGCTGACTTTTATGAAAAATATCTGTTGTTGATCCTCCAATTGCATTTTAAAATTGCACAGTCACTTGGAAATTGGGTAAAACACAGACTGACTGATGTCAGATATTGTCTCTTAACTATAGTGAGAGGGCACATGTGACAAGATTGCACAGAACTACACACACTACACAACATGAGTGTGCGTAAAAAACAGTGAAACTGGATCTCCATATTATTCCTGCCAAATGCACATGACTCCATCATTTTTTCAAATAAAAAGTTTATTTTTTGAAGCCCGTAGATTAGCACTTGGCCTGACAATTTACATTTCTATAAGCGTTTTTGTGAAACAGCAAGCCTCGAACTGCGCTTTGAGAAGCAGCAGTTTCATATACTTAATTTTTTGAAAACTCTTAATGGCCAGCTCCACTTCTCAAGGGTTTAATCATTTCTGGGAGTAAAAACTTGATCATTAATATTTTTTAAAGTTTTTAAGTGAACAACATCATTCATGATAGCATCAAGAAAAATTAAATAGCTAGGAATAACCTAGCCAAGGAAATGAAAGATTTCTACAGTGAAAAGTACACTATTCTTTGAAAGGAGATCAAAGAATACATCAGAAAATGGAAAGATGTCCCTTGTTCCTGGATAGGCAGAACCAGTATTGTCAAAGTAGCCATACTCCCAAATCTGATATACAGATTCAGTGAAATCCCAATCCTAAAATTCCTAGGGATACAGAAGAAATCTAAAATAGCAAAAGCAATTTGGGGAACAGGAATAAAGCAGGAAGCATCACAATACCTGACTTCAAATTACAGTAAATAGCAACAGTAATAAAAATTGCATGGTACTGGCATAAAATTTTGCTACTTGATTTTGATAAAGGAGCCAAAAAGAGGGTGAAGGATTTACCTCAGTGGTAGAATGCTTATCTATGAGAGAGAGAGAGACAGAGAATAACAGAAAAAAGAACAGAAAAGAAAAAGTAAAACACATAGGTTTATATTCAAATAAAAGGCTTGTGCACAGCAAAGATAACAGAGTGAAGAGACTACCTACAGAACCAGAAAAAGTGTACCAGTTATTCCTTAAACAAAGGACAAATACCCAGTATACACGAAGAACTCTAAAGAACTAAACCACTCAAAATAAGAGACTGAACAAAAAAGTGGCCAAGTAAAGTGAGCAGACACTCATTTCTTCTCAGAAGTACAAATGGGCAATAAACATGCTTTAAAAAGTTCGTCATCTCTGATCATTACAGAAATGCACATTAAAACAATACTAAGATTTCATGTTATACCAGAAAGAATGACAATCATCAAGAAACCAAATAATAACAAATATTGGTAGCGCTGTAGTGAAAAAAGACCCCTCTTACATATTGGCAGGAATGTAAATAGTATTATGGAAATCAGCATAAAGATTTCCCAAAGAAATAAAAACAGAAATTCCATTTGACCCAGCTATTTCTCTTCTGGGTACCTTCCCCACAGTACTAAAACTTATTACAGGGATACATGCATACCAATATTTACAGCATCATAATTCAT
>PVIR01033788.1:0-17645 GCA_004026965.1 Petromus typicus
ACAATACTGGGTGTGGAGACCCACACCCAGCAGCAACCAGTACCACATACCACAGTGCCGGGCGTGGTGGCTCACGCCTATAATCCCAGCACTCGGGAGGCAGAGGCAGGAGGATTGTGATGTGAGTTTGAGGCTGAGCTCAGGGCCAGCCTGAACCACAAAGCGAGACCCTGTCTCAAAAAAACCTAAAAAAAAAAAGTATAAGAAGAAAAACCTTTCAGTCTTAGTGATTTGAACCTGGTCTTCTGCTCTTTTACGCCTTTATATAACGTTCTCATTTGGGCCATGAGGTAGAAGAAGGCTCTGCATGGACACCAGTGCTTTCAATTCAGTGACTTTTTCTTTTGAGACAAGGTCTCGCTTTGTAGTTCAGGCTGGTCCTGAACTCAGCCTTGAACCCAGCAATCTTCCTGCCTCTGCCCCCTCTCCCAGTGCTGGGATTACAAGTGGGAGCCACCATGCCCAGCACTGTGCTATATGGTACTGATTGCTGGTGGGTGTGAGTCAATACGCCTGGCACTGTTGTGGTTACCAGGAACTGAACCCGAGACCTTGTGCTTGCAAGGCAGGCACCGGAACCACTGAGCTAAATCTCTGGCCCATCAGTAACCATTTCTACACATTGGGGTAATTACAACTATGCAACACTGGCTTGCCGCCTTGATATTTTTAAGCAAGGAGTAAGTGATGCTTCATTAACCAGAATATGAATTCCTTTACAGATATTTGAAAGACTAGATGCCTTTTACAGAAACTGCATTTTATTCCCCCAAAGAAAAGTCGGCTCACAAGATTACTAATCCTAGTGATTTTTTCTAGCCAGTGTACCACTTAAGCTTTAAAATTATTAATGACACATACTCCAAGGAATGCTTAGGATTCTGCTGATTTGATTATTACTTGCCATTTTTATTCTACACAGAAAGAGTATGTAGATCAAACACAAAGGCAGTTCCAAAATCACTTTATTAACTGAAGCAGAAAACCATTATTACTTTAAGAAAAGCAAATTGAAAAAACCTAAAGTACAAAGCTATTTATAGTTTTTATGTAACATTGGACATTTAGCAATGCAGCTTAATGGGTTTCGTGCAGTGACTTTCCACTCTGTGCTTTGATTGGAACATTAAAAAGCTTTGACTAACTCTGACAGTTTTTGACAGCTGGCACTTAGGGAAGAAGAGCTTTATTACATTTTTCCTTCAGGATTAATTCTGTAGCTGGCTAATTGATGAGAGTACTTAATCGTTTTAGAAAATAATTTATCTTTCACATGATGGCCCAAATAAAGGAGAAAAATGTAGCCTGTGAAATGTGCCTCTGCGCTGAGGGATTTCCTTCTCTTGAGGGCTTGGTGCTGCCAGCTTCCCTAGGACTGGTGGTGTCAACTATAGTTTTCAAGAGGCCACTGCATCTCTTGTTCCCTGTTGGTTCAGGAAGCCATCCAGCTTGCAAGGTTGCTCTCTAACAAGAATCTTCTAGTAGGATGATGTACTTCCTATTATAAGTCTATTAACAGATAAATTTAAGATCATAGATTGTCCGAGTCTGCACAGTATACCAAAGGGCTTTAGCATATTATTCAAAGTTATTTGGAAATCAAACTATAAATTGCAGAATATCTAACTTTTTCTTTTCTTTTTTTGTTTTGCTTTGTTTCTTTGAGACAGGGTCTCACTTTGTAGTTCAGGCTGACCCTGAACTCACTTTGTAAACTTGGCTAGCCTCAAACTCACAGCAATCCTCCTGCCTCTGCCTCCCAAATGCTGGGATTTCAGACATGAGCTACCACACCCAGGACACCTAGCTTTTTCTGTAGATTAACAACAATACTGAAAAAAGTCATTTAATTTAAAAAAATTTTTTTGTACTGGGGATTACAGTACACTTGCTAGGTAGGTGCTGAGCTAAATCTCTGCCCCAGAAGTCATTAAACTATCAAAGAAATGCAAATGTATTATTCTGCTTAATTGTTAGTTTGTATGATGTTTTTAAATTATTTGGAATTTTTAGGGGGGAAGGGGAAGCAGAATCTTGCTGTGTATTCTAGCTTGGCCTTAACTCGTGGTGATCCTTTTGCCTCAGCTTCCTAAGCACCACCATGTCTGGTTGTTTAGAAATTTTTAAGCTCTATGAATTATCCAACTGTCTCTTAAAATTTTAAGCTAAATGGATATAAACATTTTTTTTGATAATTCAAGAAAATAAGAGGCTGAACATGTGTTCAAACTAAAAATATATAAACCAACAAGATTCTTTGGAATTTAACTTTAAAATATGCACAAATGAGTAGCTTGCCAAAACTGGCTTTCCAAAGGCAAAAGCAGATTTTCCATTGAAAACTGACTATGTAGCTAGGTGTGGAACTAGCTGCCTGGAGCCCCAACTACTGGGCAGGCTGAGGGAAGAGGATCATCCTGGGTTTGAGGTCACACGGCAATGTAGCTAACCCTGTCTCAAAAAGAGAAATGATTTTATGCAGATGTCTGTCTCATAGACACCTTGTCTTACACAGGCGTTCACCTACCATTAGTGATGAAGAATGCGACTAAGAGACTTGTTTCTCCCAAGGGTTGTGGGTGCTTACATCATTCTTGCTTTCCATAAAGGAACATTTAGCCCTAGGGAGATGGTGACCAACTTTCTTAAACTGGGTTATATCACTGATTTCTCTGTTGTAGTAAGGTAAGATCTATCAGGTATGTATATGATAACTCGTTTTTTTCTGGGGCTGAGTATCAAACTCAGGGCTTTTTTTTTTTTTTGAGATGGTCTTGCTTTGTAGTTCAGGCTGGCCCTGAGCTCACTATGTAGCCCAGGCTAGCCTCAAACTCACAGCAGTCCTCCTGCCTCTGCCTCCTGAGTGCGGGGATTACAGGCGTGTGCCACCATGCCCAGTATCGTGGTATGTAGTACTGACTGCTGGTGGGCGTGAATCACCACGCCCAGCATTGTTGTATGTGATTTTGGGGATCGAACTCGGGGGCCCGTGTACTTGCAAGACAGGCGCTAGAACCACTGAGCTAAATCCCCATTCCCAATAACTCCTTTTTTAGACAGTCCATGGCAGCCAGAAAAGAAATCAAGCTGTCCTTTTATTAAATGTGTAATTATTTGTCTATTCATACTGGCTTAGCTTCCACCCCTCCCTTTTAATAAGAGCATTTAATTAGAGCTCTATTGTGCATGGCGGCCAGACACCAGGTCAGTGTTTTGTCTGGGGAGCACAGAGAGGGATCCTAAAGTTAACTATGTATTGTCTTCAACTCTTCTATCTTTAGACAGTCTTAAAAAGAGAAAGCTGATTGTAATTTTAGCTTAGTCCTAACCCACCATAGCAAGAGAAGTCAAAGGTAAAATCTAGAACTCAGCTAAGTATTTCTGGGCGGCCTGGCTGAGATTGCTGTCTGCTCTCAGGCTCCCCCTTTTGGCAGACTGGATGTAGTTTCTCAGCAAGCTGGTCTTTCCCAGTTGCTGAGAGGCCGGAGTCATCAGACTGGGTTCACTGCTGTGGAAATTCACTATTGAAGGCACAGAAAGAAATTAAAGATTTCTGTTTCTGAGTGAAAGTTTGAGTCTGCACCCTAGCTTAGAGTATAACAATATGTTCTGGCAAGGGTACATCTTAATGCTGCAGGTGATAACCTCAGAAATAACTCATATGGTTTTGGATTGTCAGAATGATTCCTGTGATCATTTAAGAGAAGACCTGTGCGGGAGCTCTCAGCCTCACTCGGTGCCAAGATGATTCTGTAGCGCTGGCTTACAGCAAATTGCTCTCGCCTCAGTAGAGTAACCGCGGTGCAGCTGGCTCCTCACAAGGGAGCCCGCTTCATTGTGAGAGAGCAGGGCGTTGGTGCTTACTTCTGAAAGCAAGCAGACTCACAAAGGAAAGAGTTTGTTAAAACATCAGTTATACAAGCCAGATTTAACAGATTTTATTCCCTGAAGCTCTAGTCATGATGATGATAAGGAAAGAAACTGACCTGGTACTGAGCTCGGTATCCACCAGGCATTGTCCTAAATGCCTGATGCCGTGAACCTGTGTTAATTCTCTCCAAGAACTCTCCAAGGTGGTACCCTTAGACCCATCTTATAGAGGAGAAAACCTCTGAAGCGGAGAGAGACTTCCACAGTGTTACACAGGTAATGACTGGGACCAAACCAGGGCCCACCTGTGCTCTTCATGCCTGCATGGGACTGACTTGTGACCAATGCATGTATTAGGTATATATTTGCAAATAGGTTGATGTCTGTGATGAACAGTATATAACGTGAAGTCATTTTTTAGTACTTGTTATAAACTTGCAGTACATTTTGAGAAAATATTTGCTTCCTACAAAATGATTAAAAGCTGTAAAAGGCTGGGGATTTAGCTCAGTGACACTGTACCTGCCTCACAAGTGCCTAGTACCGCGAAAAAAGCTATTTAGACTGGGTGAAGGAATTGGACTGAAAATGTTTTGTTTTTTGAGACAGGGACACACTATGTGGTTCAGGCAGGACTTGTACTTATGGTGTGGCCCAGGTTGGCCTCGGGCTCTGAGTGATCCTGCTGCTTTAGTTTCCCAAGTGCTGGGATTATAGGTGTATATTACCTTGCCCAGCCCAGCACTGAAAATGAATATCAAATAAATACATGGATGAAGTGAGTAACAGTTTTAGATACAAAGCAAATTGAAGCTTTGTAAGTTATAATTTAAATATTTGTTAAAATCGTGCCTCCTTTGAATATATAAATTGAATCATTTTTCACTTCAGGAACATTTTGCAATGGTAGATAAAGACTGAAATAAAACATAAGATCATATTAATTTGGTTGAATCAAATCTATTGGTATTTATAAACATTTCTTTCCTATCTCTATAAAAATAACAAGTCCCTTTATTTATATGCCCATATTTATTATAATCTGTGTGCCTGACCCTGTGCTAAACTTGAAAATATAAAGTTAACATGACCTGATTTTTGTTCTCAGAATTTTCAGTTAAGAAAATTCAGATGTTATTAGGAAAAAAATTCTGATGTTATACAGAATAAAAAGTCAAGTGTCAAAGAATAGGGAACTGAGGGGAAGTATTTAATTTTGAACCGGGGCATTGCAGAAAGACCCCTGGAGGACATAAAAGTAGAAGTGCATTCAGAAGAGTGAGTTAAGATTTTTTTTTTGTTTTTTTGAGACAGGGTCTTGCTTTGTAGTTCAGGCTGGTCCTGAACTTAGCCTTGAAGTCAGCAATCCTCCTGTCTCTGCCTCCCGAGTGCTGGGATTATAGGTGTGAGCTACCACCCCTGGCATTGAGGTATGCTACTGATTGCTGGTGGGTATGAGTCACCACACCTGGCTTTCTTGTATGTGGTTACCCAGGATCAAACCTGGGACCTTGTGCTTGCAAGGCTGCGCCAGAACCACTGAGCTAAATCCCTGGCCCATGAGTTAAGATTTGATAGGCATAAGAGCTCCTCAAGCAGAAAGACATTTGATAGTATGGTGGCATGTTGAGGAGATGATAGAAGTCTTGAAATGGCCAAGGTTAGGGTTCAGCAATGCAGGCAGGGGAGGAGCACCTATTATATGTTAATCTGTGGTGCTCTGTGCAGCAGCCCCTCCCCCATCTACAGTTCCACTTGCTGAAGTTTCAGTTACCTTCAGTCAACTGTAGTCCAAAAATAACAGTGGAAAATTCCCGAAAGAATTCCTAAGTTTCAAATGACTTATTATGGTATAATTATTCTATTTCTCTTCAGTGCTGAATGTATAAATTAAACTTGATCAGTAAGTATGTATATATAGAAAAAACATTTCCTAAATATAGGGTTTGTTACTGTCTTTAGGTTCAGGCATGCTTTTAGGGGTCCAGAAACAGCCCTGTGAATAAAGGGGATGGAGATTATCATCATTTAATGCACTGGACACTGAGCTCAATTATGAAACTGTAAGGTGTGACCCCATTGTTAACTAGACCTACAAGATGTTAAATAACAATAAATCTATTGCACCTAGTCACCAAGGGATAAGTATTGTGATGCTATCAGAGGCCAAGCAGTCTTACAGGAAGTGTGATAGTCCAGCATTTGCTTCACAAAAACAGGAGGATCTGTGGATCCCAGGAGTTCAAGATAAGCCAGGGCAACATAGTGATGATACCTTGTCTCAAACAAGTCAGGATCTAGAGAAGACCAGAAAATCAAGAACAAGTCAAGGGCTGGGGATTTAGCTCAGTGATTCCATGGCAAGGTCCTAGGTTTGATCCCCAGTAACCATACACCACAATGCTGGGTGTGGTCTCTCACGCCCACTAACAGTCAGTACCACACACCACAGTGCCAGGTGTGGTGGCTTATGTCTGCAGTCCCAGCACTCGGGAGGTAGAGGCAGAAGGATTTCTGAGTTCAAGGCTGTGTTTAAGACCAGCCTGAACTATAAAGCAAGACCCTGTCTCAAAAACCTTTTAAAAAAAAAAAAAAGAAAGAGAAAAAGTCGAGGAAGCTTCACAGAGTTAGTAGTTGATCTAGACCTGGCATTGGGGAGGGGAAGCGCAGGGGTATCACTGCCCACCTCTCCCGTGTCCAGCTCTGTGTGAAGCCAGTGCAGCAGGCAGCAGCATGGCTGCTACTGTCAAGTACCAAGAAATCCACTGGTGTAGGTGAGAAACAAAATCGATAATTAGAGCAGGTGCTGCAAGCAGACATACCAGGTTTTTTTGTTTTTGTTTTGTGAGACAAGGTCTTGCTTTGTACTTGAGGCTGGCCCTGAGCTCACTATGTGTGTAGCTCAGTCGAGAGCCTCAAATTCATAGCAGTCCTCCTGCATCTGCCTTCAAAGTGCTGGGATTACAGGCATGAACCACCACGCTGGCACTGTAGTATGTGGTACTGATTGCTGGTGGGCGTGAGTTTCCATGCCTGGCATTGTATGTGGTTACCAGGGATCGAACTCAGGCCCTTGCACATGCAAGGCAGAGTCTGGAACCACTGAGCTAAATCCGGCCTACCAGGTTTTGTTTTGTTTTGTTTTGTTGAGACAGGGTCTCGCTTTGTACTTCAGGCTGGCCCTAAATTCAGCGTCAAACACATCACAGCAATCCTCCTGCCTCTGCCTCCCGAGTGTTGGGATGGCAGGCGTGAGCCACCACACCTGGCACTGTGGTATGTGGTACTGATTGCTGCTGGGTGTGAGAGTCTCCACGCCCAGTATTGTATGTGGTTACCGGGGGATCGAACCCAGGCCCTTGTGCTTGCAAGGACAGTTGCCAGAACCACTGAGCTAAATCCCCGGCCTACCACCAGCTTTTTAAAAGTACTCAATTTTTCAGAAATCAACTCTGTTAAGACCTCATTTTATGAAGGGCATTATAAACTGGTTAGAGTTTAGGATCTCTAAAATTTCTTCTCATAGTTAGGCTGCCAGGAGAGATATACAGGTTAAGACTCCAGGAAGCACGTATAGAATCTGAGTCACATAAGCGCTGGAGCTCTGTGGGAAAGAACCCCCAAGTAGGGATTGGCCTGAACAAGAGCCAGACCAAATGAGGGGTGGGTGCCCAGAAAGGTTGTTGGAAACCAGACCGCTAAAGGTTTTGAGTTGGTGCGATTTGCACCTTGTTTGATAGTATGTAATGACCTGAGTTCCTACTGTCCATGCTTCCTGTGGACCACTCACTGATGGTTGGAGAGCTATGAATTATAGTCTTCCTGGAAGACTGCTATCATGGGTTTAGTTTGGGTTGGGTTTTTTTTGACAGAAAACAATCTAGGCAGTAAGGCAGTTATTTGTTTCATTGGATTGAGGTGGTGTTTTTTGTTTGTTTGTTTGTTTGTTTGTTTTTGAGACAGGGTCTCACTTTTTGTGGTTCAGGCTGACCCTGAGCTCAGCCCCAAACTCACATCACAGCAATCCTCCTGCTTCTGCCTCCCGAGTGCTGGGATTACAGGCGTGAGCCACCATGCCCGGCACTGTGGTATGTGGTATGTGGTACTGGTTGCTGCTGAGCCTGAATCTCCATGCCCAGTATGGTATGTGGTAACTGGGGATCGAACCCGGGTCCTTGCGCTTGCAAGACAGGTGCCAGAACCATTGAGCTAACTCCCTGGCCCTGAGGTGGTATTTTTTTTACACAAATTCAGAGTCAGTGTTTTGTTCTTTGATTTAGCTCCTAGCTCTACATGGTTTCTACCAACCCTTTTTTGTTACATGTAACATTTTTGGATTTGTGAAAAAGCTTTCATAATTCCCAAGAAATTTAGCTGAGGAACAGAATATTTTAAAAAGATATTTTTGTTGGGAGATACTTTTATAAGTTTATATGATTTCCTATATTTTAAAAAATGTGAGAAAAAAATTCAAAAGCTTAGTGTTTCACCATGATGGATTTCTTTCTCCTGAGAGTGGGAGAAGGTGATTGCCAAGTTGCCAGGGAGAACCTCAGCCCTGGAGAGACCCGCTTGCTGGCGACTTGGTCATGTCAAACAAATGTTCAGCATTTATTCTGACACTTCTTGAAGAATTTGATTGAAACTGTATATGTCCAGATAACACTCAACAAAGTGCCCTTCTTGCATTTGTTTCAAGATATATTTGGAAACAAGAGAGATGACCTTGGACTCAGCTGCTTTTCCAATTTAGGACTTCTCTGGGTCTACTGAATAATATTCCCCAACATTGAATATTTAACAAATGGAAAAATGTTTTAGGGATACTATGCCATAAGTCACGTGATGGAGGACTCCTCCCCACCAGCAATATGTTCTGCCTCTAAAAGAAATGATATATTTAGCGTACAAACTATATTAGCTTTCTAACCATCTACTTCGTTACATTTAGGAACACATTTGCTTTGCATCAGAGTGCTGTTTTGTAATCTAAATTGAGCTGTCCTTGCTTTTTATAAGGTTTCAGCCTCTAAGAAGTAAAAACCCCAAGAGTTAACCCTTCCCCTTTGCTTCCTGGCATTCAAAATTTGGTTTGAAGCCAGAGTTTATTATAGCTTGATGTAAGATCTAAAAGAAGCCCTCGGAGGCCCTGACATCCTTGTGTAAGGTTATTGCCACCTGTCCAGATGACAATAGAAGTCCTGCTCATCCAGTCTCAAGTCCCAGTGCCAGAGTTAGGTTCCAGTTGTATCTACATTTAGCCTGTGGAGATGGATGGTTTTAACTGTCATTGAAGTGATGTTCTTTCAATTACTATTTTGCATATTTTGGAGGCTTAAGCATTTCCATTTTTAATTTGTTGTCATGGTCACAGGACAAGACTTAGGTAACCTTTTTGATAAGGCAACTTTTAGGCAAGTAAGAATTACAGTGTATCATTGTCCTACACCACATACAAGGGATAGTAAAATTCTGTTTTTCGATGTTCTAAGACATTGTAGGCAATCAGAACATTTTGTAGAGATGACTATGTTGTTAGCAGTAGTCTCCATTCAGCATGTGTGATATATTAATTCCCAGTAAATGTGTTACACACATGCAGACACATACCACTTGTGGAAATAGACAAGCATAACCATGTTACAGTAGTTTAAAGGCTAGCTCATTCTCAAGAATTCTTTGTTCTGGGACCGGGGATATAGCTCAGTGGTTCCGGCGCCTGTCTTACAAGCGCAAGGACCCGGGTTCGATCCCTGGTAACCACATAACAATACTGGGCATGGAGACTCACCCTAGCAGCAACCAGTACCACATACCACAGTGCCGGGCGTGGTGGCTCACGCCTGTAATCCCAGCACCCGGGAGGCAGAGGCGGGAGGATTGCTGTGATGTGAGTTTGAGGCTGAGCTCAGGGCCAGCCTGAACCACAAAGCGAGACCCTGTCTCAAAAAAATCTTAAAAAAAAAAGAAAAAAAAAGAATTCTTTGTTCTTTGACCTAGAGTTAAATATTATGTCAGTGTTAGCCGCAAGGTGAATGAGCTTGAACAGTTAGCAGATTTCAAAACTAGTGCCACCTAAGCTTCTTTTAGAGATGCCCCATCCCATCAGATGACAGCCTGATCACAAATTTTTAATTACTGTAAATTATTGCACCAGCATTACTTTGCAGTTTTCTAGCTCAAAAACTGGAGAGTTTTATTTTTAATCTGGCATTTACTCCTTTATAAAAACAGGTTCTGCATGGGTGTGGCTGTCCTGTGTACATTTCCATTATTTTATTGATACTGAACTAGAGCAATTGCTGAAGTCACCACACTGCCCTAATTAAGTAAACAAGAGCTCACAGTACCCAGGCTGATTGATGTTACAGGATAAGCAGTCAAGTTTGCTTTTCCTGGTACAAGGGACTCTTCTGACTGCGTAACTTTTGAACTGTGATTTTAAAGATAAGGTAGGAAAGATACAGAAAAGAAAATAAAGTGATGTTCTACAAAATGTTCCTAAGAAAGTTTTCCCTGTAGTTCAGTCTGGCCTTAAATTCACTGTATAGCCCTTGGCGGGCCTCAGACTTAGGAGATCACGCCTCACCCTCCTGAGCGCTGAGATAACAGTTGTGCATCATCCTACCCAGTTTTTCATCCTTCTGAAAATGTGCAGGGCCAGGAGTGTAGCTCAGTGGTAGAATACATGCTTTGCATACTCAAGGCCCTGGATTTGATCCCTAGCGCTACGATCAGTCAGTCAATAAAACTAAAAATACACACAACTTTGAGCCAGGGTTAGGGATATAGCTCAGTGGAGCCGTGCCTGCTGGGCAAGCTCAAGTCCTAAGTTCAATTCCCAGTACCAGATAAACAGGATACCAAAAATCCTTGAGTCAATGAATCAGCATATCCCTGCATGGTTTGTGCTTATTAAGATTGTCACTATGTTTCAAGGGTCCTTTTCACTATCTAGCTGTCCTCATATTTTCAGGCGCTTTTTTATTTGTTTGTTTTCTGAGACAAGGTCCCCCTATTTTCAGATACTTTTTGATCAAATCAGTATTATAGAAGTTCAGTAAGTAGTCATTACTTGAGAACAAGCGCCTCTCTGCCAACCTTCCTAAAACAAGAGAGTTTTTCCCAATAACTACAGGATAAGTGGTTCTCCAAATTCTTTTTGTCTCTGCCTTCCATAGATGGACTTCTTATCCATCTGTCTTCAGGTTTTGGTAAAATCTAGGTTTACCCAAATATTTTCAATACAGATTTTCTTTTCTTACCATGCCCGTATCTTACCTTGATCTTTTTATTATAATAAAGTAAAGATGTGTTTATTCAAGGATGCATATCTAACATATTCATTTAAAAATTTTCCTTAACAGCTACATACATGTATCTCAGGCTGACCTCAAATTTGTAGTAGTCCTCCTGCATCAGCCTCCTGAGAACTGGGATAACAGGCATGCACCACCATGTGCAGCTCATATAACAGTTATCTTAGAATATTCCACTATATGAATATAGCACAATTTACTTAATAAGTTACTTACCAGGTGTGTTGACATGTGCCTGTACCTAGGAGGCTAAAGCAGAGGGATTGCTTTGAGTTAGAAGCCAGCCTCAGCTACATAGTGAAACTCTGTCTTAAAAAACAAAAACAGGGGCTGGGGAGTTAGCTCAGTGGTTCCGGTGCCTGTCTTGCAAGCGCTGGGACCCGGGTTCGATCCCCGGTAACCACATACCATACTGGGCATGGAGACTCACCCCAGCAGCAACCAGTACCACATACCACAGTGCCGGCTGTGGTGGCTTACGCCTGTAATCCCAGCACTCGGGAGGCAGAGGCAGGAGGATTGCTGTGATGTGAGTTTGGGGCTGAGCTCAGGATCAGCCTGAACCACAAAGCGAGACCCTCTCTCGGAAAAACCTTAAAAAAAAAAAAACAGGGCTGGGCATTTAGCTCATTGGTTCCAACATTGGCTTTGCAAGCACAAGGATGGGGTTAGATCCCAGGTAATCACATATAGCAATACCAGGCATGCTGACCCCCGCCCTCCAGCAGTCAGTACCACATACCTTAGTGCTGGGCGTGGTGTTTCCACACCTGTAATCCCAGCACTCGGGAGGGAGAGGCAGGCGGATTGCTGAGTTTGAGGCTGAGTTCATGATCAGCCTGCACTGCAAAAGTGAGACCCTGTCTCAAAAAAAAAAAAAAAAGGGTCGGGGAGTTAGCTCAGTGGTTCTGGCGCCTGTCTTGCAAGCACAAGGACCCAGGATCGATCCCTGGTAACCACATACCATGCTGGGCGTGGAGACTCACGCCCAGCAGCAAGCAGTACCACATAGCACAGTGCCGGGCGTGGTGGCTCATGCCTGTAATCCCAGCACTCGGGAGGCAGAGGCAGGAAGATTGCTGTGATGTGAGTTGGAGGCTGAGCTCAGGGCCAGCCTGAACCACAAAGCGAGACCCTGTCTCAAAAAACCTAAAAAAAAAAGGAAAAAAAAAATTAAAATTCTGAATAAAGTTGTTTGTAACATTTTTCACCAAATGAATAGGAAGCCCCTACTAATCCATGTAGAAGTTTTGAATGCAGAAAATAATTAAGATCACCTATATTGTCACCCAGAGATTAGATCTGTTTATAGTTTGGCTTACTTCTAGTTTTTCCACACCCCCTTCGCCACAGGATGAGGTATTGAACTCAGGACGTTGAGCCTGCCAGGCAGACACAGCACTACTGAGCTACATCCCTGGCCCTTTGCTTGTAGTCTTACTATAAAATTTATCTTACTATTTCTAATAAAAAATGAAGGTAGGTAAAGGAGTTTTTTAAAAATATACTCTTTTGTGGGGGTGGTACCAGCAATGAAACACAGACATTATGTTTGCCAGGTAGGCACTGCACTTTTTTTGGTCATACTGAGGATCGAACTCAGGACCTTATGTTTGCAAGGCAGGTGCATGTCACTGAACTAAATCACCAGCCCCACCAATAGGCCTTTTTTAAAGATGAAGTTTTAGGGCTGGGTTTTGGCTCAGTGGTAGGGCATGTACATATCACAGAGCCTCCAAGTTCCTTCTGAAGTACCAGAGGAACAAGAAAAGATAAAAATTATAATCTAGCTGCTTAGAGTGCCTGTCTGAGCTCTTTTAATCAGAGTGCTGTATAAAATATTCTGTGGAGTGAGCTCCCCGCTGCCAGGCTTTTGCCATCAGCTAGTGGAAAAAACGTTAACATTCTTTCCCTGACACTGACTTGTCAATACCAGGCCTTGAACTGGAAGAGACTTCCTAGGAGTCTGCTGGACTCCGAGGGGAGGAAATGGAGTTCTGTCATCCCTTTGTGGCGTGGAAGATGAAGGAACCCCGTATCTTTTAAAAGGAATGACACATACCTGTCCCTCCAGCAGTCTGTTGCAGGAGGTTCCCAAGTTTAAGCTCAGCCTGGGTGACTTTGTACCTTAACAAGGCCCTTTCTCAAGAAAAAGAATAAAAAGGGGCTGGAGTTGTAGCGCAGTACAAGGCCCTGGGTCTAGTCCCTAGTACCACACACATATACACAAAGAGACATTTCTTATTAAATATGTGTGTTCATATATATTATTATCATATATTATCACATATGCAAAAAAAGAGATGAGATCAGTGAGCCAGGTCAGGTACACACGGAAAGTGTGGTGAGCTGGTAAAATGATTGGACATAGGGTCATCCATTCAGAGAGACAGTCCTAATCTGATTCCCTTTAGGGAGTATCTGAGCATTGAATGAGGAATAGTTTCTGTGCACAGTTGAATTCTCTGTTTATACTTAGGGGGAGAGGCAGCTTGGGCCAGTAAGTAGTAAGTGAAGAATGAGTGACTGTGACCTAGAGTGAACTACTTAGCTGCTCTGGACCTCAGTCCTTCTGATGGCCACTTTAAGAATTACTAAAGTCAAATCAGGTCATGTGTGAAAGTTCTGAGAGACCAGAAGCCCACAAGCACATTGTCTCATTCTGTTTTTTTTTTTTTTTTTTGGTCCAGGCCAGCCTCAAACTCACAGCAAACCTCCTGCCTCTGCCTCTCGGGTGCTGGGATTACAGTCATGAGCCACCACACTTGGTATCGTGGTATGTGGTTATCGGGGACGGAACTTGTGACCTTGCAGTTGTCAGGCAGACACTGGAACCACTGAGCTAAATCCCTGGCTCTGTCTCATTATTCTTAAAGAGCAAATCCTGGTTTAGTCAGGCCCCAGTCGAGATCCTGCTATATGCCAACGGTCTAGCTATTGTTTTCTTAGCCATCCAGACAGAGACTAAAGTAAATATAAAGTAGCTTTATAATTACAATTAGTCATCCCCAGTCTTGGTAATGTTTTCCCACATTCTATGTCTTTGTCCTCTTCCGTACAGAGAGACAGCGGTGATCTCGTCACAAAACTTAACAGGCCACAATTGAAATGATCCTGACTGTCGTGATGGAAGTCTGTATTGCCTGTCTGTCCTACGGACTTTGACATCTTAGTCATTGCCTCTTTCTCAGTATGAAAACATGTATAAGGCTAGTAATAGAATAAGCTTAGGGTAAAGGTTAAAGAAAATAGATGTTATAGAGCTGGGGATTTAGTACAGTGGTTCTAACGCAACGACTGAAGTTCAATTCCTGGTACTGCAAAAAAAGAAAAAAGAATAAATATATGTTGTGCCTTTAACACACATAGAAATGTATCTGTATAATTATTGAAAAGCAGAGATGGTCATTCAAGAAATCACCTGGTAAATGCGTGGGAGAGTTAGGAGCTGTTTCCAAGTTGGGCTTTTCACAGTTATAATGAACATCTGTCCTTTTAGTTTGAATCAAATTGCCAGTTCAAGAAAAAATTACATTTGAAATTAATGCGATATTTTAAAAATCTATGGAAAATTCTGTGTACAGTCTTACTTTTTTATTTGTTTGTAATTTTTTTGAGACTGGGCCTCACTTTGCAGTCTACTCTAGTCCCAAACTCACAATCCTGCCCCAACCTCGAATTCTGACTAAGTTTGTTGAAAGAGGAAGCTAGTATATGGTAAAAACCAGTTACAGTCAGAATATAGTACATTTGAATTATAAAATAGCATCAGCTCATAGATCTTGGAGAAGAAAACTTACTCAGTTAACCAGGCCCCAATATTCAAATTTACCTAAAAATATATTTTCGTAAAAACTTAATGTAAATAGAAACATTTTTTATTCTTCTTTAATATAATGCCATGAAATAGTAGACCAGCATATAAACTTTCTCTTTTTCCATTTGTAACAAAAAGAATTACATAATCAGGCAGAAATCAGGAAGTAGTAGTAATTGCAAAATTAAACCAAGTGGTGTGTTTTCCTTACCCCATCAGAAGTAAAATATAAACAGTCAGCAACTTTATCAAATTTAAAAATTCTTTCCATGTCATAAATTTATAACAATAAAATGAAATTTTCATTAAGGCTTTTTACTCATATCCGTCCTTTTAAAATTTTAATTTGGCAAAAATATAAAATTTACCATCTCAGCCATTTCTAACTAAACAATTCAGTAGTGTTAGCCAAATGCGCACTGCTGTATAACACATTTCCAAGACTTTTTCATCCTGCAAAAATTTAAAGGCTATTTATTCACAACAGTTATCAATCCTTTTCCTCCCAACCCCTGGAGAGCCCACCTCGTTTTCCTGTCTCAGATTTGGACTCTCATTGTGCACGTGTGACAGGCTTCCTTCACTCAGCATTGCGTGATGGTTTATCCACCCCTGTCATGTGATAGTACTTACTCTTAGTCTTACTGAGGATTTAACTCAGTGTGATAGTAGTTCCTCTTTAGACAGAACACTGTCCTTTTTAATACCATTTTTGTGGTAGTATCTTAGTATTTTATTCTTAAATTGCCAACATTCAATCACCCCAAAGTATTTTTTGTAAACAATCTGTTAATGTTTTGATTTTGTTTGTTTGTTTTTAGTTTTTTGAGACAAGGTCTGTCTTTGTAGTTCAGACTGGTTCCAAACTCGGCCTTGAGCTCAGCAATCCTGCCTCTGCCTCCCAAGTGCTGGGATTACAGGTTTGAGCCATCACACCCAGCACTGTGGTGTGTGGTACTGATTGTTAATGGGTGTGAGTCTCCACGCCTGGCATTGTTGTATGTGGTGACTGGGGATAAACTTGATACCTTGTAGTTGCAAGGCAGGCACAGGAACCACTGAGCTAAATCCCTGGCCCTTGAAGGCCTTTTTAAAGCCTTTTTTATTAAAAGTTTCTAAGTTGTTTATCTAGAAGTGTGTTGACCTATTCAAACTTTTTGGAAGGATTTGGTAGTACATCTCTGCTGCTGGGTCACCTCTGTCCTCCAGCCTTCATTCCTTCTTCCTCCTCTATCCTGGGAGGTCGGCCCCATTCCAATTTGGGAACAGCACTCCTTCCTGTTATATCATGGCGATAGTGCAAGTGCCAGTGTTCATTAAGAGTAGGCAAGCACCAGCTTAATAAAAGAAACTGTGAGCAAGCAGAGTTCATTCACTCTCAGTCTTCCTGCCTTTTTTTATACAGCTTTATTGAGACAGTTCACGTGCCATCCAGTGCAACCACGAAAAGCATACAATGTAGTGGTCCTAAATGTGTTCCCAATGTTATGTACCCGTCGCTAAGTTCCTTCCTAGAACATTTTACTAATTCCTCAAAGAAACCCCATCTTCATTAGCAGCCACTTCCCCTTTCTCCAAGCTCCCCCAGCCTTAGACAATAACTAACCTCCTTTCTGTCCCTATAGATTCTTCTGAAATTTCATCAGTTAAACTATATAATAGGTAGCTTTCTGTGTCTGGCTCTTTTCAGTTTTTTCCAAGGCCATTTATACCATTACTTTATTCCTTTTTAAAAAACAAATGTGGTAAGGGGCCAGAGATTTATTTAGCTCAATGATTCTGGCACCTGCACCTACAAGGTCCAGAGTTTGACCCCAGTAACCACATACAACACTGCCGGGCATGGTGATTCCCGCCTGTAACTCCAGCACTCAGGAGGCAGAGGCAGGAGGATTGCTGAGTCAAGGCTGAGTTCAGAACCAGCTTGAACTACAAAACGAGACCCTGTCTCAAAAAAAACTAAAAAACTAAAATAAAATAAATAAAAAACTGGTAAAATAAACATATATAAAATTTAAACAACCAGGCATGCTGGCACACACTTGTTATCGTAGCACTTGGGAAACAGAAGCAAAAGGATCATTGCAAGTTGAAGGTTACCCTGGGCTACCCAGTGAGTTCAAGGACAGTTTGAACTACAGTGAGACCCTATCTCTAAATAAATAAATAATTTACTAACAACCATTTTTAAGTATACAGTTCAATTGTATAAAGTATATTCATGGGCTGGGGATTTAGCTCAGTAGTTCCAGTGCCTGCCTTGGAAGCTCAGAGTCCTAAGTTCGATCCCCGGTAACCATAGACCGCAATGCAGGCGTGGTGACTCATGTCTGTAAGCCCAGCACCCGGGAGGCAGAGGCAGGAGGATTGCTGTGAGTTTGAGGCTCACCTGGGGTACATAGTGAGCTCAGGGCCCATCAGAACTACAAGGCCCCGTCTCAAAAAAAAAAAAAAAAAGTCTCCTGACTAAAGTACATTCATGTTGTATAACCAGTCTCCAAAACTTTCTATCTTGCAAAACCAAAATTCTGTGTCCATTAAATAAGAACTCCCCATCGTCCCCTCCTTTCAGCCTCTGGTAATCACCGTGTAAGTTTGGTTACTTCAGGTACCTCATATATGTGCAGTAGTTGTCTTTT
>PVIR01033789.1:0-17488 GCA_004026965.1 Petromus typicus
CACATCACAATCCTCCTGCCTCTGCCACCCGAGTGCTGGGATTACAGGCGTGAGCCACCACGCCCGGCACTGTGGTATGTGGTACTGGTTGCTGCTGGGTGTGGGTCTCCACACCCAGTATTGTTATGTGGTTACCGGGGAATCGAACCCGGGCCCTTGCGCTTGCAAGACAGGCGCCGGAACCACTGAGCTAACTCCCCGGCCCGAGTACGCCATTTTTACTGATGAAAGTAGCTCAGTCACAGATGGAGTTCATTGCTCGAGCTATGTTGTTCCCACAGAAAAAGTGCTTTTGGTCCTCTTCCAGGTTGGTGTTCTGCTCAGAGAGCTAAGCTATGGACCTTAATTCAAGCACTCCGGTGGGGCAAAGGGAAAAAGGTTACTGTGGATATAGATAGATTCTAGATATGCTTTTGAGACCATACATGTCCAGGGATTGCTACATAAAGAGAAAGGGTAGCTCACAGCTGAATGGAAGCAGATCAAAAACAAAGAAGAGATTTTACAGCTCCTTAACACCCTTTGGGTCCCATTAAAGGTGACTGTGGTCCACTGCCAGGGGCACCAGAAGGTAAAGACTCAGTCACCATTGGAAATGCAATAGCATATAAAGTTGCTATGACAGCTACCAATTCCTCTGCAGAAATTGTTGGAAGTTTGTAAGCTATAAAAACAGAGCCCTTAGAAAACATTCTAAATTACTCATCAAAAGAAGATGAGCGAGGCATGGTGGCTCATGCCTGTAATCCCAGCATTTGGGAAGTAGAGGCAGGAGGATTGCTATGAGTTGAGGCTGAGCTCAGGGCCAGCCTGAACTACAAAAGTGAGACTCTACCTCAAAAAAGGATGAATGGATGAAAAGTCAAAATGCATGGGAGAGAAAAACATAACTTTTGGAAATTCCCTGATGGATGCCTAGTTATCTCAGAAAAAACAGCTTATGCATGGGTAAAATGACATCATGACCTCACCCATGGAGGAAAGCCCCTTTAAACAAGCTCCTATATTGCTTCATCCCTCAGTTTTTACCCTTTGCATCTGTTTGTCATAGGTATAGCACCTGTGCCCAGGTGGAACACAGTACAGTCAAAAGCCTTGACCCAAACTGAGAGCAAAACATATCAAAAGTTCTTCTTTTAAAGACATTCAGGGGCTGGGAATTTAGCTCAGTGGTTTTGGCGCCTGTCTTGTAACTGCAAGTGCCAGGTTTGATTCCCCCAGTAAACACATACAATACTGGGTGTGGAGACTCACGCCCAGCAACAATCAGTACCACATACCACAGTGCCGGGCGTGGTGGCTCACACCTGTAATCCCAGCACTTGGGAGGCAGCGCGGCAGGAGGATTGCTATGATGTGAGTTGGAGGCTGAGCTCAGGGCCAGCCCGAACCGCAAAGTGAGACCCTGTCTCAAAAAAAAAAAAAAAAGACATTCAGGTTTCACAGGAAATAAAAGGTTGAAAGACTACTCACACCTACAAGTCTTGATTTGTACTTACTTAGGTGGGTTAAAACTTTCCCTACAAAAATAGAGAAACCTCAAAGTGTTCCAGGACCTTTTATGAGAGATTATCCTGCAGTATGGACTTCTTCTACTATAGGCAGTGACAGTGGTCCAGCTTTTGTAGTGAAAATAGTCACAAAACTAGTGCAGTAAAAATTATACACTGCCTACCATCCACAGATTTCAGGGAAGGTTAAAAAATGATGAATAAAAACATAAATCTGACTCTTACTAAATACTGCTTAGAAATCTAGTCCTTTGGGTAGATCTATTGCCATTTGCCCTAATGAAAATCGAAAACAAGCTTAGCAAAGAATTTTTTTTTTAACATGTTGCTGCCCCATACAAACAGAAGACTTTATTTTACCCTAAGAGTTGGGGAGAGTCAGTTTATCCTTAGTTCCAGGATCTCACAGTGTGGGTTAAAACCAGGGGAGATGGCCATAGAAGTAACAGCTCATTGGCTACATGGAGTTTAAAAGAAC
Source organism: Petromus typicus (assembly GCA_004026965.1). Classification (NCBI taxonomy): domain Eukaryota; kingdom Metazoa; phylum Chordata; class Mammalia; order Rodentia; family Petromuridae; genus Petromus; species Petromus typicus. The sequence goes on from PVIR01033789.1 coordinate 1,990, forward strand.
CATCGGAAGGGGGCTAGGGAGTTAGCTCAGTGGTTCCTGCGCCTGTCTTGCAAGCGCAAGGACCTGGGTTCTATTCCCCAGTAACCACATACAATACTGGATGTGGAGACTCATGCCCAGCAACAATCAGTACCATATACCACAGCGCCGGGTGTGGTGGCTCACGCCTGTAATCCCAGCACTCGGGAGGCAGAGGCAGGAGGATTGCTGTGGTGTGAGTTTGAGCTCAGGGCCAGCCTGAACTACAAAGCGAGACGCTATCTCAAAAAAAAAAAAAAAAAAAAAACCATCTGAAGGTCTCTGCCTGAGGTGTCCATTTCTGCTTCATGGAGAACACTTTTGGGATCATTTGCACATGTCCTCAAAGTCCTTGTGTTGAAAGCCTGATCCCCAGTGCAACAGTGTGAAGAGGAGAGAACTTTGAGGGGTGACTGGGCCACAATGAAAACCCATCATGAAAGGCCGGGAAGCAAATGAGTCACTTAGTGAGAACCCTTGTCTAATACAGTCACATCGGGTACATCAAGGAGGTTCAGACCCTAAGTCGCACACACACAGTCACCATCTCATGTGTGGATCAAGGTGTCTGGAGAAAAAGTAGTAAGTGGCTCCTGATGGTGTTTCTTCCCAAAATGGCCAGTGTGTGGATGCAAAGTCTGCAGCGGCAAGTAGAAAGTCCTGAGAACAACTCGCTTGGCTGGTTGGGAAAGGGGAACTGAGAGGCTAATCAACCCCAGGAAGGGGATCATCCTAAATCCCACCACTATTCCTTTTGAGGTTCTGCACCATATGATAGAAAATTTAAAGGGTCGCCGAGACTCAAGGGTCTGTAGAAGGCTTTACTGGGGGAAAGTAAAACCTGGAGCCACTCTACACATGGGCGAGTAGCACGGCTGAGGGGCAAAGAAAAATTTTCTGCCTGTTAAGTCCTGTTTGGGAGACCCCTGCCTTTAAGCAGAAGTGTAAGAGGAAACACTCAGGAGGTGGGCAATTTAATGATCAGTCAGCAACTTGGCACCTTAGGACAAACTTTCTATGAGTTAGAGAAATGTTATGGAGAGAGAGATGATATTCCTGCTGACAGTCTTGCCCATTTATTTAAACCAGAAAATCAAGGGGAAATTAAACACACACACACACACACACACACACAAAATCTATCACCCTTATTTGGAAAGGGCCGTATGTTATTGTTATGACTACTCCTACAACAGAGAAGGTTTCCTAACTCATAGAATCTGTCCATCCCGACAGACATTCACAACTCCCTCCACAAAAACCCCAACACTCACCCTCATCCTTTCCCTAAATTCCACCCTGTTAACAAGTAACACATGGACCCCTTAGCATTATCAGTCTCATTAACATCTTACGGTCAGTTCCATTTTAAAACGGATTTGAAAGGTACAACCCCTAAGACCTGAAACACTTGCTAAAGATGTTTACACACAGTCATATACCAGGCTATTGTGTTGCTCTTTTGTGTTCTTGTATGTTTACAATAACTTGAGAAGCATCTGTAGATCCAGAAGAACAGGATGTTGGGCATTTCAGGTACAATTACAGGAGACCAACCTTCCAGTGACAGTTTATCAGTCCCACTGGATATCCCCTCAACATCATATTACTCTCTATTTTGATGTCTGTCCAAGCAAAGCCAAAGGTCACCGGTACTTGTCAGGCTACAGAGACAAGTCTCAAAGTTCCAAACAGTGCTATGATAATTTCGGTTCTTAAAATTCTTGGCTCTACTGGATCCCAGGCTTTCAAGGATCACTCAGTATCACCTGCATAATTGCTTGTTTTGGCCCCTGTCTGTTCCACTGTTTTCAAAATTTGCACAGGGGAACACAGGTGTGCTTTCAACAATTAGACCTGAATGGAGCTGTTTATGTTTGGCTATCAACCTTTAAAACATATTCCTGATCCAGCCCGGTCGAGCTCAATATGAAAACTCTCTCTGTCCATGCTCAAGAATAAGAAATTACCGAAGAAGAGACCTCTGGCCCTTTTCCTTACTGATCAAAAGGCAGGAATGCTATCTCTGGCTGGTACAGAACAAAGCCAGTATGGAAGTTCCTGCCAAAGACTGCCCTTCTCCTTTCCATAATGCCCTATGTCTTGCCACAAACGTTTGTGTGTCACTATTCTGTCATACATGAACCCACCAGTCAGAAAACTTCACAGTGCTCTCCCACCTGAGCACTAGTCCCCACCGTCAGACAGCATGTAACCACCTGCCTGCGGCGTCCTGGCAGATGCTTTTCCATCTTTAGAACAGTCCAGCAGGTACCCCTCCCAAATTTAGCCTAATACCTGACACCCAAGTGTTCATCAATTTTATTTTCTATCAAGAAGCCTAGGTCTTGAGAGAGTCAGTGAATTCTATAAGACATTTAGAAAAAAACTAATGTTAGTATATCTCAAGACTCTTTAAAGAAACTGAAACAGAAGAACTACGATCAAACACATTCCTGAAAGCAAGAATCATTCTGATTTCAAAACCAGAGAAGGACAAAACCAAAAAAGAGGACTACTGGCCAATCTCTCTAATGAGCATAAATGCTAACATCCTCACTATGATACTGGCTAACAGAATGCAGCAAATCTTCAAGAAATTCATACACCATGACCAAGCAGGACTCAGGCCAAGGATGCAGGGATGGTTCAACACCTACCATCACATATTAAAGTGCCAAAGATAAAATCCATATGATTATCTCAAAAGATGAAGAAAATACAAATGACACAGTAAAACATTCATTGATAATTTTTTAAAAACCTGCAACATATTGAAATAGAATGTTTTTCCTCAATCTGGTAACGGTCATCTATGAAAAATTAACTGTAAGCATTATATTAAATGGACAACAACTGCAGGCTTTCATTCTAGAATGAAGAACAAAATAAAGATGTCCACTATTACCTCTCTTATTCAATACAGTTCTTGAAACATTAGCCAGTCATCAGATGAGAGAAAGAAACAAAGGGAATAAGGATAAGGAAGAAGTTAAATTATCATTATTTGTAGACAACCTAATACTCTAGATAGAAGATCCCAAAACTACACCAATAGACTCAGACATTTAATAATCAAGTACAGTAATGCATCTGAATACAAAGTAAACACTCAAAAATCAATAGCACTCCTGTACACAAATAACAAACTCACTGAGGAAAATATAAAGGAAACATCACTTTTCACAATAGGATCCAAAATAATGAAAAACGTAAGTCAATATAATGAAGTTAGCAAAAGAACTTCACATTAAAAATAATAGTACTCCTGGGGGCCGGGGATTTGGCTGAGTGGTTCTGGCGCCTGTCTTGCAAGCTCAAGGACCCGGGTTTGATCCCCGGTAACCACATACAATACTGGGCATGGAGACTCAAGGCCCAGCAGCAATCAGTACCACATACCACAGTGCCGGGTGTGGTGGCTCATATCTGTAATCCCAGCACTCAGGAGGAAGAGGCAGGAGGATTGCTGTGATGTGAGTTGGAGGCTGAGCTCCAGGCCAGCCTGAACTACAAAGTGAGACCCTGTCTCTTAAAACAAAAAACCAAACAAACAAACAAACAAAAAATCAAAGCAGATACCAGAGAATGGAAAGATATCCCTTGTTCTTCAGTAGAAAGACCAATAGTGAAAATGGTCATATATTCCAAAATGTTATACTGATTTACTGCAATTGTTATCAAAATATGAATAGCATACCTTGTATTATTAGAGAAAATGATTTTCTAGTTCATTTCGAACCAGAAGATACCTAGAAAAGCAAGGTCAGTTCTGAATAACAATGGAAATACAAGGACCACCTTAATCCTTTACTTGAAATGACAGTAGAAAGCTACTGTGGTTAAAGACAAAACAAAAGAAAACAAGGTGATACTGACAAAAAGCAGACCTGAGGAACATGCAGAAACAATTCTAAATTTACTCAGTCACCTTCTCTGTGAAAAAAAAAGGCCTTCAGTAGAACAAATGTAACTTCTTTTATCAGATTTGAAAAGCTAGTGCCAGGAATTTAACTCAGTGATTCTGGCACCTGCCTTGCAAGCACAAGGTCCTGGGTTCCATCATGGTAACCACAAACAACAATGCCAGGCGTGATAACTCATGCCTACCAGCAATCAGTACCACATACCACAGTTCTGGGCATGATGGCTCATGCCTGTAATCCCAGCACTTGGGAGGCAGAGGCAGAAAGATTGCTGGGAGTTCAAGGCTGAGCTCAGGGCCAGCCTTAACTACAAAAAAACCGAAATCCTGTCTCAAAAAAAAAAAAAAAAAGAAAAGAAAAGCTAGCCTTCCACATGTTGAAGATTAGAAGTAGACCTGTATCATTCACCATGCACTGACTTAAAATAGAATGAATCAAATACCTAAATATTTAAATGGAAACAATCTACTAGAAAATAGGAAATATAACAAAGAACAACAGACATTTATTCTTACTGAAAATCTTTTGTATAGCAAAAGCAGCAGAATGAAGAGACAACCACCATGTATAAAAAAAATAATTGCCAGCTAGCTGTACCTCCAACAATGGACTCGTATGAAAACAAAATGAAGAACTAAAAAATTTAGAGTCCCCAACTTTAAAGACTCAGTCCAAACATTGGCATCTCAATCAACCAGACGTGTCTCAGAGGGAAAAATACAAAACAAATATATACATGAAAAATGTTCACTATCACTGGTTATTCATGAAATAAAAATTAATGCTGAGATTCTAACTCATTCCAGAAAAAGTTCCTGTTATCAAGAAATCAACTGGGCTGGGGATGTAGCTCGGCGGTTCTGGTGCCTGTCTTGCAAATGCAAGGGCGCAAGTTCAATTCTCCCTTAACCACACACAATACTGGGCGTGGAGACTCAAGCCCAGCAGCAATCAGTACTACCAGCGCTCGGGAGGCGGAGGGAGGAGGATTACTGTGATGTGAGTTTGAGGCTGAGCCCAGGGCCAGCCTGAACTACAAAGTAAGACCCTGTTTCAAAAATAAATAAATAAATAAATAAATAAAAGGTGAGTTGAAAAGAAGTCAAAGAAACATTTGCCCACTCTTAAGTTCCTCTTTTCTTTAACATGGACGATTTATCCTCTTTCAACCTGAGCCGGCACACAGTCTTTCATATCACAACAAGAAAAAACCTCATGTCAGAAGATTACTATTGTAGTTACTCATTTTCTCCACCCTCCAAAATCTCTAACTTCACTTCAGGAATTATCTCGTCAGGACTTTAACTACATTTATTTTATACAAAGTCCATCACAATTGGTATTTCCGTTTTTTAACCAATGTCTAGAAACACTTCACAGACTATAAGGCAGTTATATCTGAGTTAACCCCATCTTCCCTTTCCAGTCATTCCAGTAACACATGTGCACATCCCTACAGCTCCGCCAGTTCAATGTGTATCTCAGTGTGGGTATGACAGGCAGCCCATTCCCGAAGTCGTCTTTAGTGGGAACACGTTTCTCCCCCTGGTTAAAACATTAACATCCCCTCCATCTTTCTCAGCATTCTCAGCTTGATGCAAAACTTCATGATAACGGTCCAAATGTAAAAAAATCATTACTTGATCTAGCTCATATTCTCAACGTCTATTATAGTTTATTTCTAGATGTTTTCCCAAAGCCTGGTACCACAAAATAATAGCTACACTAGTGCCTGACAAATACTGGGAACTTTAGACCATTAATCTACACATAAGAAGGGCCCATTAAAAGGAGTTTCAGCCACTCCCTGCTAAGCTCAGGAGTTTCCCCTCAAAGTGGCTATTTTAAATTCACAGCCATCGTAACAGGTAGCCGCGAGATAACTAAACAATGAGTAGGTTCTGCTTATCTGTAATCAGGTTTGTAGTGAAAGGTCACGTGGTCACTTCAGACACTACCTGAATATAGGTAAGCTCTTTTTCTTGCTCCAAATCTCTCATTACATTCTCCTTTGGTTAAGGACTTCATTCCTCACCGTGGAGAGTCCACGAACACTGTTCATGTAGTAACACTACGCTAAATGGAAGTCTGAAGCAAATACTCCTTGCTGAGTACGGGACCCAAACTTTGCCCCTAAAGTTCCTGCTTTCCTCAGCTGGTTGAAGACAGAGCTCTGCCAGTCGCAGGCCAAGAGCACGTTCTCGGTTAACAGTGTCACAGTGGGGACGGTACACTTAAGACCCAGAATCCTCCCTGCCTAAGCAAAGCGAAAAAAGAGCAAAAAAGAACCAAAGACCCGAGATCCTTGAGCTAAGCAAAGGCTATTGACTGCTACAGCTCATTCTGACCACTCGCCTCCAAAATTCACCCGATTCCATCACCTCCCCGGCGCCTAACCCACAACGTCACCATTGTGCGGCTATTGGGTCCCCCCGGATCCTTCCAAGGCAACGTGTAGGCAGTAGAAGTTACAGTCAGGACCGTTCTAGTCAGGTGGTTGCTCTCAGCAAGACCCCCACACAGCGCACCTGGGCGCCAAGGCACAGGAAGTCCCTCCTCCTGTAGCCCAGCGGACTGGGCAGTTCAGCGGCCCACGCTTTCTTCGCTGATTGGCTCCAGGTCCATTGTAGGTGGGCTGAGGTAAGAGTGATGGGAGTAATGCTCCTCCAGCACAGGCTGAAGAAATAATACAATGATAAATTGTAACTCCGAAACTTCTGGGTCAGTATCTCTCAAAACCACAGTGTCGGGCCGGGGATATAGCTCAGTGGTTCCGGCGCCTGCCTTGCAAGCTCAAGGACCGGGGTTCGATACCCCGGTGACCACATACTATACTGAGCATGGAGACTAACGCTCAGCAATCAGTACCACATACCACAGTGCTGGGCGTGGCGGCTCATGCCTGTCATCCCACCACACGGGAGGCAGAGGCAGGAGGATTGTTGTGATGTGAGCTGGAGGCTGAGTCCAGGGCCAGCCTGAACTACAATGCGAGACCCTGTCTCAAAAAAAAAAAAAAAAAAGGGCAGGCGCCGGGACCACTGAGCTAAATTTCTGGCCCACTGGTTTCTTAATGGACTTAGTCCAATCTTCCTGAAAATGAGTCACCAATGTGCGCTGACGGTTCTAGCGTAAATCCTCTATACAAGAATCATCCCTAATGTGAGAAAACATCTTGAAGTCAGGCACGACCAGAACAAAATAAATATGGGATGGCTCCCTATTAGAGATGAGCATTCAGTTCAACTGCAACTTTTTCACACAGTCTCTCAATCTAATCATTTTTGTTTTGGTTTGGTTTCATTTATTTATGGTGGGGGGGGGAGACAGGGTCTCGCTGTGTAGTTCAGGCTAGCCCTGAGCTCAGCCTCAGACTCACATCTCAGCAATCCTACTGCCTCTGCCTCTGGAGTGCTGGGATGACAGGTGTGAGCCACCACGCCCGGCATTGTGGTATGTGGTACTGATTGCTGCTGGGCATGAGTCTCCACACCCAGTATGGTACGTCGATACCGGGGATTGAGCCCGGGCCCTTGCACTTGCAAGATAGGTGCCGGAACCACTGAGCTGTATCTCCAGCCCTCAATCTAATCATTTCTAACCGTAAAAATAATACATAGCCCCTAAGAGGAATACAATTGTTGGCTTAATGAAGAAATTACACTTGTATGATGGCAATATTCTGGAAAAGGATGAAGATGATAGAGAAGCAAGCATCTGAACTCTCTCAAACTAGCTTCCTACTTCACGCAAGGTCTTTAAAAATAGCTGAATTCTGCAAAAAACAAAACAAAAAACATTTAATTCCAAATATGAAAGCCAGAATAATTGCTGAAACTGAGCCCGACATTTGATGTAAGTGGATGATTCCTGGTGATGAGGCTGGGGTACAGAAGTAGTTTAGCCTATGAACTGCTGTGGCTATTCACAGGCTGAACTTAAGCACAGTTCACTACTAATATTTCTTTAAAAATTACCTAGAGTTAGGGGATACATTCATGTTAATTTTTTGACTTGGGGGTTGGGGATTTAGCTCAAGTGTGCCATGCCTAATGTGGAACTATAAGGGCCCGAGTTCAATCCTCAGTACCACAAAATAATAATAATAATAATATAATATATAATAATAAAAATATAATTATTTGACCTGTAAGATATACCAGATATTAATACTTCTTAGTGTGTTTGTTTGAGCCATGACAGTGTGAATTGAGGGACCAAATCTAAATGTTGGTTCATTTCAGCATCTTTCTCTTCTTTCTCGATCCTGGTTCTCATAAAGTAAGTATCTTTATACTTTATTTCTACTTATCATAATCTTTCTATGTTAGAGGCAATCAAGTCAAGATTTCAATTTCTGAAATAATGAAGAAGAATAAACTTTTTTCACTCTGAACACCCTGTATGTTTTCTTGTGACAATAACTACAAAGTAATACAATTCCTCTTAGGTATCTGTTTGTAAAAAAAAAAAACAAAAAACCCCCAACTTTTAAATACATCAGTTCTACCTTCATAAATCTTTACAAATAAGTTTTTCTTTAGGAATATTCCTAATCAATTTCTTTAATGTGTACAATGTTCAGTCTGACCTGAACAACTCTTTTCATAAGTAAACTTATCACTTTACAGTACATAACAGTAGAACTAGCCCAATAAATGCAGGCATTTAGCCATAAACTCAGGATTAAAACACTCATGGATGCAGACACTTGGAATTTTTTTATACAGCATTTGTCCAGCTGATAAAGGCCTTCTTAGCTACGATTTATATTTCTAGAAAGTAACTCAGAAAAAAACACAAAGAAGCCAGGCGGATGGCTCACAACTGTAATCCCAGCACTGAGGAGGCAGAGGAAGAGGATTGCTGTGAGTTTGAGGCTGAGCTCAGGGCCAGCCTGAACTACAAAGCAAGACCCTGTCTAAAAAAAAAAAAAAATCCACAAAGAACATCCACAAGGATTTGAAGTTATCTATGACGATGTTTTCTGAGAAAACACTGGTAACCCAGAATAGAGTGACACAATGTAACATCATGACACTTCCATCTCAACTACCCCGAAATGCACATGGCTCTTGCATCTTCAAATATAGGTAAGTCCATGCAGCCCTGAAAGTGGACTTTTTGGGACACAAACCATCATGTCTATTTTCTCACACCAGAAAACATCTGTAAAAACACTGACAGAGCTGCAAGTCTCTGGTCAATGAACCAAGACTGCCCCTGAGTGCCTCTTTATTGATAATTCAGGTCCACAGAGGTCAGACAGTGTAAAACACAAAGGCTCATGTTGAGCTCTCTCCAGAGAGAGGAGGTGGGGTGGGAGATGCGCCATCCAGGCTCCTAACACACCCTATTCTTTTGTTCATATGACATAATATCTAATCTTTATTGATGGACAGTCTGTACATGGTCTTAAAATCAAATTATTATTGCTTTCCATGGGCTTTCTTTTCTGTGAAAAGTATGGGTAATATAAAGAAAGAACTTCTCAATGTGTATTACAGTATATTTCCAGATGTTCCCCAAAGTTGTGTGTGCTCAAAGATAAGGTTTTTGGGAAGTGATGTATGTTCGGAGGTGACGCATCAAGAGAAAAGGTGAGGCACTGTTCGTGTGCCCCAAAATGATACGTATCTTCTCCCTTGAGCCTCTCTGGTTTCTCTCTTTCCATATCATGACTCTCTGCCCTGCCATCTTGCCTTGATCTTTGCAACGAAACCTCTGGAAAGTGTCAGTTAAATTAAAAAAAAAAAAAATCCCCTTTTAAATCGTGCATGTCAGATATTGTGTCATAGTAACAATAAAGAGGACAGTGTCTCATTTGAGATAATGTCATCATTTTTCACCCACTCAGGAGTTGGATTCTTGTTACAGTCAGAGCATATGAATTCACTTATTTAAATAGGCTCTTTGAATGTGAAACAGAAATGTTCGTTCCAGTGAACAGAGACACAACTCGGGGACTAAAATCGGGTGGGGAGGGATTATAGCACCTAGCAGGGAAAGAAAATTATGCTTCTAAATTTTGGGGAATGTATTATAATCATAAGGAATATTTATGACTTGGCTGGCAATCCCTGGAATTCTTGGTGCCGTGGGAGTTGTATATTTTGTTTTGTGTCTGATTATCCTTTTTCCGGCTGTTTGCTAAGAGCAGTCCGATTACACTGTTTTGTTTGGAGAAGACATGACAGTTCTTGACACATTTTCAGATGCCAACAAGGATCTAATATGATCTCGTATCTCTTCACAGCCATTGGGTCAACCTCACTTAACCGGCGATAAGGGTAACTGAGCTGTATTTGGGGCGATTATCTGACAAATTGGCTCTCACGGAAAGTACAGTCCTTGTTTGTTGAGAGCTATGCTATATAATTTGGGGGGGAAGTCATTGCATAAATAAATTATGATTAGGTTTTGTCATGATGCAGTTTTCTCAATTTTGTCAAAATGTAGTTTCCCAAAAGTAATTAACTTGTCATGACTAGGTTAATGTAGTCAAATTGTGGTTCAACTTGGTCTTCTTGGATGCAGGCCAGCTATGTCCTAACAATAAATAATGTCTAATTCTGAGTGCTTTTTGTCATTTCACATTCTGAGACACTGATCTCCCAGGCTCCATGTATCATGAAATTTTGTTTTTCTTTAGCCTTTCCTGCCCAACTTTCTAGGTATATCAGAATCTTGATGAGATGCAGTATTGACTCCCACTGGAAGGCACCTCTGATGTGACAGTGCATCGTATTATTTTGTGTGCTAGTCTTTAATTTTGGGCATCAGCACGAATGCTGACACAGTGAGGCCTTGCAGTATCTTAGTTTTCTTATTGTGAAATATTCAGGATATGAATTCATCAAGGCAAGTGCATACAGATCATGTAGAATTAGCATATCTTTGCTCTAGCAAAACAAACATTTTTCTAGTCCTATCATACTAGATTTAGCACTCAAGAAATTATTGTACAATACTAACTCTGCTAATTCCTTAGAATTATTTCAATGGTGATAGGAACAAGACAGGTAATACCATTATATTGTAATGTTTAAATCTAACAGCAGGTGATCCTAGATGGAGGCGAACCTCTAACAGGGGTCATGAATAAAGGCATGAATAGAACTGTGCAACATAATATCAAGTGGTGAATGATTTCCTATAAGAAATACATGGAAGCAGAGAGAAATCCAGATGTCAGGGGGAGAGACAAAGACCAAACACAGGCAGAAGAGAGTAGAATTTCAGGCAAATCCCTCTGTAAATAGTACTGAGACACATATTATGGGGTACAGGGCTCATTACTGCTATCCCCCATCAGGAGGAAGTACTGTTATTATGGACTTTGAGTGTGAAAATGACTATAATGCAACATTAAAAGTATGATTTGTGCCAAGTATCTTTTTTCTTTTTTCTTCAATGCTACAGATTTAACAATGGGACTCCTGCACTTGGACAAGAAGATTTCGAGTGGAATTATACTCTGAAAAAAAGTATTTCATATTGAAAAAGTCTTGCTTGGGTATCCACTCTGGGCTTGATTTGATACTCCTTCCTGTCTCAGTCTCCCATGTAAATATTATTAGATGTGCACCACCTTCCCTCACCAATACTTTACGCAAGCAATGAAATATTGCTAAATTTTGGTGATTTGGGGGCCTCAAATTTTATTTAGTGAACTGTAAAGGTTATTGTATTGGAGAGCTTGCAGCCCCAGGTAAACTTGGGAAAGGAAGTGTTTGACTAGCTAGATATAGTAAGAGGTACTCAGGTGTCCTTGAATATATACTGAGGAGGGAAATGAACCTCTGACTATACATATGCAAAATGGCCACATACCGACTTCTAGGAGGGACTAGTCCCCCTCTCCAGAGAATATGGAAGTGACTAGGAACAGCCCGCAGATTTCTGGAGGGGCAGTAAGAGAGAACAAAGGAACACGCAGAGGTGATACAGAACCGACTCAGAGGATGAGCTGAGGCCCTTCATGCTGTTTTTTATCCATAGTTACAACATATCAGTGGTGGTGTCTGCTAGAGTGAGGACAAGCTAAACCCTCCTTGCTGTAACCCATATGGCAAAGTGATGATGGGTGTAGTTTTAAACAATGGTAATTATATTCTCGAATTGCTCTTTTACTATTTTTATTACTTTACTTGATATATATGAAAATTCTCATTTCCAGCATGTCTCAGTTTCATTTTGCATGTCAAACCTCAGTTTCTAAATAAAGTCGCACCAGTTCAGCAAGTTTTCTTCCTTTGCTCAGTCATCAAGTAGGACCAGTCCATCATCCACTAAGCAAAGTGATGAAACAAGTATCAAAAAATTTCCAAGTCTTGGGCCAGAGATTTAGCTCAGTGGTTCCTGTGCCTGCTTTGGAAACAAAGGTCCCAGGTTCAATCCCCAATAACCACAACAATGCCAGGCGTGGTGATTCATACTCATCAACAATCAGAACCAATACCACACTGCTGGGCGTGGTGCCTTATGCCAATAATCTCAGCACTCAGGAGGCAGAGGCAGGAGGACTGCTGAGTTCCTGGATGAGTTTAGGAACAGCCTGAACTACAATGTAAAACCCTGTCTCAAAGAACTAAAAAAAAAAAAAAAAAAAAAATCCAAGTTCTGTGCAACTTATTAAGAGTTGGTCTAAAAAATTTAATAAAAACAAAACAGGAATTTGAAGGACTTAGCTCAGTCCTTGTGCAATGAAGACCACCAAAAACACCTTCACATATTTTTTCTGTCCAGCAGAAGCTTTTTTCCTATTCTACTTCAGTACTGATGGGCACACTCTTTTAAAACCTACAGGACCACTTTCCTAACTTCTAATTTGGTCTCAAACATTGTTTGGTGAGTTGATAGTCAAAGATAAAAAGATTCATTATTAAGTTCCCCTTCTTTATTACATTTTCTATTTCACAGATTGATATTGGAATGTTTAATATTTTTATATCTTTTTCATTCAACGTAGGAAGTTCATATGTCTCTAGAAATTATTCACTTCTGTTATCCATCTTATTGGAGCATAAATTTTTTAAGTAGGTATTTATTATTCTCTGAACTTCTGCTGGATCTGTAGTGATTTTCCCCTTTTCATTTTTTTTTTTTTTTTTTGGAAACAGGGTCTCCCTTTTGTAGTTCAGGCTGGCCCTGAGCTCAAGCCTCCAACTCACATCACAGCAATCCTCCTGCCTCTGCCTCCCAGTGCTGGGATTACAGGCGTGAGCTACCACACCCAGCACTATGGTATGTGGTACTGATTGCTGCTGGGTGTGAGTCTCCACGTCCAGTACTATATGTGGTTACCAAGGGATCGAACCCCAGCCCTTGCGCTTGCAAGACAGGTGCCGGAACCACTGAGCTAAACCCCTATGCCCCCTTCCTTTCATTTCTAATAGCATGGATTCGAGTCTTATTTCCTTTGTTTGATAAGGTTGGCTAAGGATCTGTCAATTTTTTTTTATCCTTTCAAAGAACCAACTCTTTAATTCGTTCTTTGTATTGTTCTCTTAATCCTTATTGCATTAATTTCTGATCTGATCCTTATAATTCCCTCCCTAGTATGAGCTTTGAATTTTTCTTGTTAATCTTCTCCTCGTAGCTTTAGTTTTAGCATTAGATTATTTGAGCTTGCTCTATTTTCTTGGTGTAGGTGTTCATTGCTATGAATTTCCGTCATAGAACTGCTTTCATTGTCCCTTTCTTTCTTTAAACCTGTGATCTATGACCCAATCTCAGACCAAGCCAGCAGTCCTTCAGTTATTATTACAGTATAAAAATCTAAAGTCCAGATGATGACTGTACTGCTATATTTGCTGATTTTTACCAGGTTCCAAAAATTCTTCTTTGCTATTGTCTATTCAAAAATCACTTATGCTGCTCAGTCATATACCTGCAGAATCTTCATGATGGGAATTTATCCCCACTTCAATACCAGTTTTATACAATGTTCGTTTCAATCACTGTTCTAATTCTTTTTCCTGTTCTTTTCTTGGGATGGGGTCTCTCTGTGTAGTTCAGTCTGGCCTTCAATTCACTATGTATCCCACACTGGCCAGGAATTCATGATGATCCACCTGTTTCTGCCTCCTGAGTTCTTGAGTGCTTAGATTACAAACATGAGCCACTTCACCTAGCCCATTGTTCCAATTTAAAAAACAATGTCTAGAAACAGTCCATGGAGTACAGCAAATAATTCTGAGATGACCACTTTTTCTTTCCAGTCACACCAATATCGCAAGGTACTGTTCCTACATATGCCTCAGCACAACGCGTATCTATCTCATCGTGGGTTTAAAAGGTATCCATTTCAGGAAGTTGTCCTCAGCAGAAACACATTCACCTCCCTTGCTAACACATTAGCATCCCTTCCAACTTTCTCACTATCCTAAACTCTATGGAAAGCTTCATGTTAATGGTCCAAATGTAATGAAAAATTTATTTTGGTTAGCTTATATTTGAGGTATCTAGCCAGAGAAAAGTCTGAGTGTGGGGAAATTTACTATTATGATAAGAACTAAAATGAGTAAAAAATAATTCCTTGGAGGGCTGGAGATTTAGCTCAGTGATTCTGGGGCCTACCCTGCAAATGCAAGGGCCCGGGGTTTGATCCCTGGTAACCACATACAACAATGCTGGATGTGGAGACTCCGGCCTATAATCCCAGCACTCAAGAGGCAGAGGCAAGAGGATTGCTGTGAGTTGGAGTTGGAGCTCAGGGTCAGCCTGAACTACAAAGTGAGTACCTGTCTCAAAAAAATAAAAAATAAATAAATTTAAAAAGAATACATGGGCTAATCTGTAAGGTCAGCATGATTACTTTGGACATAACCAACAATTGTTTTCACCAGGATGAACCAGTAACAGCCTCCCACAAAAGCGATAAGGAGAAAGTCCAGGGTGCTTTAGCCCTGGAGAATTACCTGTACATAACGATGTCTTTCAGCCTCAGTTTCCTCCGTTTTAGGTAGAAAAGTGGTAGTATTTAAGGAGGAACATGTCTATATTTGAATAGCTAGTCGTTCTAGAAGTACAGTCTGTAATTTAAGACCTTGGGGAGCCTATTATTTAAGACCTTAGGGGCCCAGAATTTAGCTCAGTGGTTCTGGCAACTGCTCATGCCCACTACCAATCAGTACCACACACCACAGTGCTGGGAGTATTGGCTCATGACCGTAATCTCAACTCTCTTAAGGCAGAGGCAGGAAAATTGCTGTGAGTTTGAGGCTTGCCTGGGCTACATAGTGAGCTCAGGGCCAGCCTGAAGTAAAAATGTGAGACTCTGTATAAAAAAAAAAAAAAAACATAAATAAAAGAAGTTGTTTATGTAGGGCCAAGGATTTAGCTCAGTGGTACCAGCTCCTGCCTGATAAGCACAAGGTCCTGAGTCTGATCCCCAGTACCATACCACAATGTCGGGGGATGTCAACTTACACCTGTAATACGAACCCTTTAGGAGGCAGAGGCAGGAAGACTGCTCAGAATTCAAGGCTACCCTGCGCTACATAGTGAGTTTATCATCAGCCTAAACTACAAAGTAGGACCCTGTCTCAAAA
>PVIR01033790.1:0-17784 GCA_004026965.1 Petromus typicus
AAAAAATTCTTCTATCTAATATTTATTCAAGGTTTTGAGGACTGAAAATTGTCATTCTCCACTGAATTGTAACCATCTTGTAGTCTTTAAAAGATTTCAGATTCTCATATGTACACAAAATTATCTCACTTATCTACCTCTCAAAATACAGTTGAAACAGCAGGTTAGAAGGATTTGAGAATATGCAGTCCCTCTACCAGCTCAGCCACTAACATGATCTCTGCTGGTGGCCAGGCCACTGCACCTCTCCTACCCCTCAGGAACTTGTTTGCCAATAAAAGGGATGAAGTAGACTACCTGAGAGGCTCTTTTCATTCTGCAAATTTGGTGACTCTATCAAGATTATCTAGAAAAAAATGAACAAGCTTACCACTAGAAGTGATTTGAAGCTATCATCTTTAAAGACCTTGATATCGGAGGAGAAAGCACAGGGGTCACAGACTGGGGATAAATTCATGTGAAGAAACCTATGTGTTGCCAAATAAATTCAGCTATTCTGACAGAAAGAGTTAATGAAACCTTCCCTGGGACTGTGAATCCGCATTTGTTTGACACATGTTCCACAACTGGCCAGGACTGCCCCACCAAGAAGAAACAGCCCTAAGCCTTTTCATTTCTACTTACTTGGGAGAAAACCCCACAAAAATGTAAATAAGCATAATGATTAGCTAGTTCCTAAACAAAATGCTTACCACCCCACAGTACGTGATCCTGTGCTTTCTTCCAATTAATCATTAATTTATACTCCTGTGTTTGACTCTTATATTGGTTCGGTGTCCTTGAACACGATGTTCACCCAATCTTTCTGTGCAGTTTGTTGAGTTTGTTTGCGAATTAAGAACCAAAAATTAAAAACAAAAAAGTAGGGCTGGGAGTGTAGTTCAGTGGCAGAGTGCTTTCCTAAGCAGGCATAAAGTCCTAGGCTTCCAGCCCCAACATAAAGAAAAAAAAAAAGGCCTGCATTTGTGTATGGATACAAATATTTTAAAAAGAATTGCAAAACTGATGTATAAATAAAATATAGCCACAGTGTCATTTTGTGTCCCCAGAATCATTTTTGGGACCAGTAAGTGTCATGAAACTTACTTGTACACGTTGCTACCCCTCCGCTCCACTGTGCGTCCTCCTGACAGACGCGTTCTCTGTCTCCCTGTAAATTGACAGAGAAAGGTTACTGACAAGATCATAATTCTCTAACAGCAAGACCATAAGAGAAGCCAGAGTAATCTCAGCTACAGACTTACATGGTTCAGCATTAAATAAATTTAGGATATTAAATGAATATAGAAGAGGGAATAGGTTTAGACTTTGAAAAACATTTTTAACAAAGTTCATCCCTGGAAAACTACTGTAATTAAGGTACAGATTTTGCTTTACCTTCTTTTTAAAATGGCAGTTAATTACAATCTGTAGTATGGACAGAGTGAATAAGAAAGTTTAAACTTATATTTTTTTGAGACATGGTCATCGTGCTTTGTAGTTCAGGCTGGTCCTGAACTCAGCCACAAATTTAGCAATCCTCCTTCCTCTGTCTCCCAAGTGCTGAGATTACAGGTGTGAGCCACCATGCCCGGCATTGTTGTATGTTTACTGGGGATTGAACTAGAGACCTTGTGTTTTCTTTTTTTTTGAGACAAGGTCTTGCTTTGTGGTTCAGGCTGGCACTCAGCTCAGCCTCAAACTCACATCTCAGCAATCCTCCTGCCTCTGCCTCCCGAGTGCTGGGATTACAGGCATGAGCCACCACACCCGGCACTGTGGTATGTGGTACTGGCTGCTGCTGGGCGTGAGTCTCCACGCCCAGTATTGTTGTGTGGTTACCGGGGAATCGAACCGGGGTCCTTGCACTTGCAAGACAGGTGCCGGAACCACTGAGCTAACTCCCCGGCCCAGAGACCTTGTGTTTTCTAGGCAGGTGCAGAACCACTGAGTTAAATCCCCAGCCTCCAAGAATTGTATTTGCTTAACATATATGAAAAACACTTGGAATCATATTTATCTTTTCAATACTTGACAGGCACAGTAAGAATATGAAATATATTGGTATGAAGACAGAATTCAACAGTGTTCCTTACTCTATTAAATATAAACTTTATTAAGAATCAAAGGATTTAAAATTTTAAATATTTTTGGTGAAGTCTTCCCTGACTTTTTTTTTTTTTTTTTTTGGTTTTTTGAGACAGGGTCTCGCTTTGTGGTTCAGGCTGGCCCTGAGCTCAGCCTCAAACTCACATCACAGCAATCCTCCTGCCTCTGCCTCCCGAGTGCTGGGATTACAGGCTTGAGCCACCACGCCCGGCACTGTGGTATGTGGTACTGGTTGCTGCTGGGCGTGAGTCTCCACGGCCAGTATGGTATATAGTTACCGAGGATCGAACCCGGGCCCTTGCACTTGCAAGACAGGCGCCAGAACCACTGAGCTAACTTCCCAGCCCCCCTGACTTTTGAAATTAGCTTTTCTTCTTCAATTTATGTATGTATGTAGGCATGCATACATGTATCTAGTATGTATGTATGTATTTTCTGGAGATTTCCCACTGAGCTACATCTGCTTTTTCTCCATTTTCCTCTCCTTACCTTCCCTTTCCCTCCATCTGTTGGTCCACTTTCCACTTGAATAACACTGTTTCCTATTCTTCATTTTTCTCTTTAGATTATTCATAATTTGGGTTTCTCATGTAAGATAAGTTATGTGACATTTAAGCCTCTTTCTAATTTCACCTAACACGTGGTCTCAGGGTACACTTATTTCCCTACAAATGAATTAAGTTTGTCTTAATTTATGTCACAGTAATCCTCCATTTTGTACAAATGCGATATTTTCTTTATTCATTCATCTGTTAATGGACATTTAGGCCACTTCCATGATTTAACTAACACAAGTAGTGCTACTACAAATATGGGTATGCATGGACCACTAAAATATGATGTCTAACTTTTTCAGGAAAATACCTGGAAACAGAATAGCTGGAGCAAATGAGATTTCTATTTTTAGTTTACTGATTTCCATAGTGTTTGTCCTCATTTATATTTCCACCAACAATGCAAAAATGTTCCTTTTCACTGGTCTCATTTATTACTATTTGATAACATTTTGATAGCCCTTAATTCTGGAGTAAGATGGAATTGCAGTGTTGCTTTAATGCGCACTTTTTAAATGGGGAGAGATACTGAACATTTTTCATGATTTTTTTTTTTTTGGTGGTACCAGGGATCAAACTCAGCACATGTGTTTGCAAGGGAGAAGTATCTATTCATTTTAGTTGCCTGTTATTTTTGGCTGGGTCTTTTTATCTTGGGGACCTATTTCTATCTTTTCTCCTTCTTCTTTTTTTTTTTTGGAGCTCTTTCTATCTTCCAAATATTAGTCTTCTGTCAGAATAGATGGGAATTTTTTTTCTCATTTTGTAGGTGGTCTCTTTATTTTATTGATTGTTTCCTTTGCTGCTCAAAAAAATTTCAATTGAATATAATTCCATTTGCTGATTCTTTGTGTGTTATTTTTTCAATAGCTGGAATTCTGTTCAGAAAATTTTTGCTATGTTTTTTAGTCTTGCCTATTTTACCTTCCAGAAAATTAAGTGTTTTTACTTTAATACCTAGGTTTTCTTTTTTCCATTTTGATTTTATTTGGGGTGTAGTTTCAATCTTCCATACATTTCTGTGATGTCTGAGTACTATTTGTTAAAAAGACTTTCCTCCTGCATCCATTTTGGCTCCTGTGTCAAAGATCAGCTGGCTAAATGTGAGTTGGGTTGTTTCTTCATTTCCATTCTTTTTCACTGAGGAGCATGTCTGTCTTTTGCAGTTAGCACTTGATTGTATCCCCAAAATTTTAAGGTAAGTTATCTACTTCTTCAAATTTAATCATTTTGCTGTACATTTTCCCCAAGTGTTCACTCTACTTTTCTCAATTAAGGATAAAATTCATACTCTCACACAAAGGATTCAAATGAAACAAAACAAGATTCTCCAAAGCCTTTTTCCTGCTCTCATGAACCTATGCAACCATCTTGTTTGACAGGTCAGAATGCGATGGGCATATTGCACACATTAAACAGATACCACTGTACAAAGAGAAGCACGGGGACTTTCCTGAAAAAAACAGGGGACAAGTGAGTGTATTTCATACGGGCCCTTACACTTCACATTCAGTGATGCAATAATGGTTTCTGCAAAATACCACCCTCCTGCTGATGCTTGTAAGATGCAGGTGCTGTGGAAGGGTTTTCACCATCCAAGCAGGGTACTGTTAAGGATAAATTTGGCCATTGTTAACTGCAATGAGGACTTTTTCAGGCCAGATTTACTCTATGGGAACCTGGCATCTCGACCAGGGTGGGATGATGAGCTCATTTGAGGAAGTTCTGACTTTGCAGACTTAAGCCCTTGCTGTCACCTTACCATAGTGACAGATGGACTTTCTTGTTGCATGGTATGAATGCCGGCAAGCCAAAGCATATGTCAGCACTCAGTAACAGTAAGTTTCTGAGTGTTAAACTAGAAGGCAATGCGGGGGCCGGGGAGTTAGCTCAGTGGTTCCGGGCGCCTGTCTTGCAAGCGCAAGGGCTTGGGTTCGATTCCCCAGTAACCACATAACAATACTGGGTGTGGAGACTCAACCCAGCAGTAACCAGTACCACATTACCACAGTGCCGGGCGTGGTGGCTGTCATCCCAGCACTCGGGAGGCAGAGGCAGGAGGATTGTGATGTGAGTTTGAGGCTGAGCTCGGGGCCAGCCTGAACCACAAAAGCGAGACCCTGTCTCAAAAAACCTAAAAAAAAAAAAAAAACTAGAAGGCAATGCAATAAAATAGGATCAATGTTAGTGAAATCTATTTGTGTTGATGCCCAAAGTATTCCCCAATTATTGGAAGACAATTAATTGGAAAACAATCTATTCGCTTACCTCTAGTTTATAGCCTGGTTCACACTGATAAATAATTGTGCTTCTGAAGCTATATTTATTGCCAACCACAAAACCATGTTTTGGACTTTCAGGTTTCCCACAAGAAACTGGACTGCAAGATTCATCAGAAAATGGTGGCTCCCAGGTCCCATCAAGCTGAGTAATAAATGAAAAATTTATATTTAGGAATCAATACACAGTAATGAGGAAGTGTGCAAATGTTGTGTTTGACAGAAAAATTCCCCAAATAATAGTCCAAAGGACCTACAGTTTTGTCTTGCATAAGCTAATTAATCATAGCTCTAATAAAACATACTTTTCATTATTAGATGGTCTTCAGAGTCATGCCTAAACATTTGTGGACATTTTTTAAGCATAACATTCCTTCTTTTTTCCTTTTTTAAACTCAAATCTTTATTGGTACATTATATATACACATCATAGTCACCCTCAGCATGGAGAATTTGTACCAGTATATGACATAACACTATTAACAGACTTCACTCAAAAAATTCTTAAAAGCCCTCTATACAGTATGCTCCCACTGTACTATGTGAAAATTAAGACACTGATAAAGATACCCAATGACTTTACCAAAGTAGCCTATATTTCATGATTACACATTTTAAAATTTATGAAAAACTGCAACTTTTATGCCATATACTAAAAGTTTTAAAATATGACTATCTTTTTTCCATTTTAACATGAATGCTTCTATTTATTTATTTATTTACCAGGCATTTAACTCGGGACCTTATGCTTGTTAGGGAGGTGCTGGAACCACTGAGCTAAATCCCAGGCTCTATCATTTATTTTTGAAGAGGTCAACAGTAAACAAAAAAGTTTTTATATGATTTTTTAACCATCAGAGTTAATGTTTTGAGCCTTCTAGTTTGGTAAAATGAGGGATCCACAGATATTTACCTAGAAGACTGTTATTCTATTGCAAATTGTGTTACTGTTTGTGTGTGTGTGTGTGTGTGTGTGTGTGTGTGTGTGTGAGTGTGCATATGTATGTTTTAATTTTTGTCTATAATTCTTGGCTTATAACTCTGAGGCCAGTCATAGAATCCAGAATTTTCCTTTCTATGTTGTAAAACTCTCATGCTTCTCTGTCTCTCTGTCTCCAAGCTATCCACAAAGATATTTTCTGACCCATCTCTCTGACAGTAGACCACAAGGCCCCACTTTCAGAACACATATTGAGCTGCACCCACGACGAAGAAATGTTACACAAAGAGGCCAAGACAGATCTGCAGAGACAGGCCTCACTGCCGGCCTGGTTTCTCTGGCATGCTAATATTAGATCAGGTCCTTTGTCTCATCACATTTCTTCACAGTGATTCATGCTTAAATCCCATCTGCATAACAAAAACTCCAGAAAACCCTAAAGGGCAGAGTTCAGAAGCTGCTGGGCAGCTGAATGCATAGAAGTTCCCAGGAAAGTGAACAAGACTTGGCACATGCTGGGAGAATGCTACATGCCCACCGACCTCTTTCGTACCTCGCACCACACGCCTCCTCACCTGGCCATTTGTTTGCGTCCTCAGCCTTCATCACAAAGCAGTAAAGTAAGTAAATGTTTTCCTAAGTTGTGTGAACAGCAAATTAATGGCACTCAAAGAGAGGTCAGAGGAAACCCGGCAGTTAGCTGGAAATTCGGAAGTTCCGGAGGCCAGGACTTGCTACTAGTATCTGACGTGAATACAGTCTTGAGTACAGAGTCCCCAAATTGTGGGACATGACTCAAAGTCCCAGAACACTGTGTCAGAGTTGAGTTAAACGAGAGGATTGCCAGGTGGTGTCTGTCGCAGAACTGACTGTTTGCTTGATAAGTGTGGGAGGAAAACCTGCATATCTAGTGTCAGAGTGGTTGTGAGAGAAGAGTGAGAAACTGGGTTCATTTTTCTCATTTATCTTCAGAGTAATAGTTTTTGGTTTCTCTGAGGAAATAGTATACGAGTCAGAAAACAGTTTAAAGGAAGATTTCATGCTAACCTCATTGTTCTATGAATGAGCTAGAGGTAATTTTTAATATAAATATACCTACGGACCAACCACTCCTTTTGTGTATAAATTGTTCAATTTTTTAACAGTGTAAATAATACTACAATGAACTTAATGTGGCATACATATTTCTTAGCATTACTAGCAACTTTTTTTTTTTTTTAAGGTTTTTTGAGACGGTCTCGCTTTGTGATTCAGGCTGGCCCTCAGCTCAGCCTCAAACTCACATCACAGCAATCCTCCTGCCTCTGCCTCCCAAGTGCTGGGATTACAGACGTGAGCCACCACGCCCGGCACTGTGGTATGTGGTACTGGTTGCTGCTGGAGTGAGTTTGATCGAACCCGGGCCCTTGCGCTTGCAAGACAGGGGCCGGAACCACTGAACTATATCCCCGGCCCTACTAGCAACTTTTTAAAGTTACACTTTATTGTTTTCTTTCGCTTTACTATTTTTTTTACACATTTGGAATCAGTTTTTCCCATATGGTTACTTAAGGAGATCAAAACAATCTATCAGTCATTCCTTTCTCTAGAAATTTGTACTTCTGACTCATGTTTTCTGTTCTATTCATTTTTTTTCTTCTCCCTAACTGATGAGAATTTTCAAATACTATGTCTCAATTTTTGGCAAGACTGGCCTTCCTTCAGTATTAATATTTCAAGATTTGTTTTGGTTTCCTCTATTTATTTCTTCTATGAACTACAGAATCATTTTGCCACATTATAATGAAATATATCCAGGCAATGAACATCATGTGGTCCCATTTATGCATTTGAACACTTCAAAAGGATTTATTCTAGCTTTCAAACCAAAACAGCCAAACTCAAATGGTAAAAGGACAATGGTCATACTACGTGTGAAGAAAGTATTGACAGTTATGACAAATAAACTACTGATTCAGAGATGAAGAGTGACCTGCTCCCTGTGATTTTTCCTTTACCTGTAACCAATTGTGAATGTATGTAATTGATAAATAGATATTTTAGAGGAGAATAAAATAATTCTTGAATTCCTATTGTGTGTCATGTTTTGCATACTTCCAATTATTTCAATTACCAGAGGTTTGCGAATAAAGAAAACAAACTGAGCTGGGTGTTGTGGTGCACACCTGTAACCCCAGGCACTCTGCGAGGTTGGAACAGGAAGATTGCAAATTTGAGCCTAGAGGGGAAATTTAGCAATTTAGTACAATCTTGTCTCATGAAAAGGGTAACGGGGCAGGATGAGGACAGAGGACTGAGGACAAATCTCACTACCAAAACAAACAAACAAACAAACAAACAAACAAAAGTCAAAAATGAAAAACAAAAAAACAATATTTAATATGGAGTTCAAATGAAGAGGCTTAAGGTAAAATTCATTTCTGTACTGCCCACCATTATCTTCTTGCCCCTCTCGCAACCGACAAAACTATGTTAATGAGAACTTAAACCTTTCTTCCTCTGATAAAGTCTTATGGAAGTGAAGAAAGGGCTATGCTAGGCAGGTCTACTATCTATGGTGATGATTCCTAGTTTTGAACCATACCAAAAAATTATTTATAACATTTTGTTATAATAATTGTTATTTATGAATTCATTAGAGATTTTATGCTAAGAATATCTATGTGTATAAATTAACCAGGATCTCTGGAAAGATCATACTTTGCAAAAGCAGGCATTTTCTCCCATCATCTACTCTGCTTTCTCATAACCATACAATGTGTGTTTCTAGACACATTTGTTACCAAATAAGGAAACTCAAGTTTGGAACGTAAATAGCTTTCGAGAAAGCAAATGAAAGGCACAGGAAAGTGTTGACTGCTTCTGCACTTTCTGAGCTTTCTGCTGAAACAAGAAACATTTGATATAGACTATGGTTGGGATGGCGAACCTTTTAGAGAGGGGTACCAAAACTGCAACCCAAAACCCAATTATTTATCACAAAGTGCCAACACTGCACTTAAACCTGACTATCTTTTGCTCAGCTGCTAGGGTAATGCTGGGGTGATATGGCTTGTGCACCAATGGAGAAGCTCTGAGTGCTCATTGCAACATGCGTGCCACAGGTTTGTCACCACTGATCTATGGCTATGAACTACACATAGACACTATTTTAAGAATGAGAGTGGGCCTGGCGATGCATGCCTACAATCTCAGCACTGGGGAGGCTGAGGCAGAAGGATCATGAGTTCAAGGACAGCCTGAACTATATCGCAAAACCCTATCTCAGAAAACAAAACAAGATTAAGATGTACAGTTAACTCACTATGCCTATCTTGTTATAGACATTTTAACATTTTATCTGACAATAGCACTTTCTTTTTGTTTTTGTTTGTTTTTTGTACTTTCTTACTTTAAAGTGGAAATGTTGGGACAAAAATTATATTCTATTATATTTCTACCAAGAAACTCCTCAAACCCTTGGCTGTTTTCAATGCATGTTTTTTCTCTTTAGGACAGCAAGATATGATTCAGATGGTGAAAGCCACATATTAAGAGTTAGAGTCACATGTTCTAGTTAACACAGAGGGTCTTACCTGACATGTTGATATGTTAACTCCCTCATAGACATACCCTTCTGCACATGACACAGAAACCTGCTTATTCACCCTGAAATCATCTCCATGAACAAGTATATGTGTTAAGTTTGATGGTAGGGAACAGTTTTTAGGACTGCAGGAGATTATCTCAGGGAACCAATGACCATCTTCCTGGCAGGTAAATGTGTCTGTATCTGTATCCATCACATAACCTTCCAAGCATCTGCAAGGAAATGCAAAATGAAGTACTTAACGAAAATACAAAATAGCTCATGACCTATTGTTGGATTTAAGAAGCTATTATAGGCTTGGGATACATTTTATACAGTATATCAAAAGAGATCCACAGGTCAGATGGATGGTGTCATCATGTAAAAACGTTAATATAACAGTGGTGACTAGATCAGTCCTTCATTCCTTAGTCTTTGGTCCTTGGTCACTCACAGCTGTATGCAGAGATATAAGCAATCAAGTGAAGAGGGGTGGGAAGGAAGGTGTAGGGGAAGTAAAAAGAACAAAGGTGCATTATATACATCTACCAACTCCCCACAATGAATGCAATCATTATGTATTGCAAATGTACTAACACAAATTTTAAAAAATTAAAGATGCTTTGCACATTACTGATGTTATTTATTATCACTGTGAATAATATCATTACTGAATTCATTTCACTCTAAAAGCAGCTATCTGTTCAAGAAATTCTAGACAAAGAATTTCTGACAAAATAGGACAATACTGACAAGAATATGACATATTTGTTAAGTATACTAAGTGTTGTTCTTGGGCCGATGTGTGACATTTCTCTTAATCCTATACCAGTAGAACTGGTGTTCAAGTTCAACTCAGGCTGCTGTTCACACCCTCTATGATTTTTGGCAAGTGTTTACATAGCACTTCTTAAAGTATATTTACAGTTCAAAGTGCTCTACAAATATCAACTCATTACATCCTCACGTCACCCAATAATAGATAGCCGCTATTATCTTTATGCTCATTTTGGGAAGGATAAAACTTACACTGGACCGATTAAGTAGCTTTCTCAAAGCTTCACAGCTAAGGAATAGCAGAGCCCAGATCTCGCCTACTATTAAGCCAGTGTAGCAGACAGACAAAACTGTGGACTCTAGAGGCAATCTGGTTCTGAAGTCTACATTTCTACATACTTCATTGCCTTTTTAAAATTAAACCATTTCATTAATATTTATTGCTGGATAACATTTTTTAAAAATTCCCAAGTCAGTAGGTGTAGGTAACAGAGGTTTTGCAAACTTATAATTGATTTAATTACCAGACACCAGGTAAATACTTGAAAGATGATATAATATCCCATAATGTGAAATAAAACACAAGAGAGTCTTGAGAAGCAGGGGGCATTGTGGCTTCTCAAAGTACTTGACACAACAAGATCCAAAGGAAAATCTACACTGTTTTTCAAAGGCAAGAAATAGTATTTTTCTGCTTAGTGCCTGGTCTCC
Organism: Petromus typicus; assembly: GCA_004026965.1. Taxonomy (NCBI): domain Eukaryota; kingdom Metazoa; phylum Chordata; class Mammalia; order Rodentia; family Petromuridae; genus Petromus; species Petromus typicus. The sequence goes on from PVIR01033790.1 coordinate 10,918, forward strand.
CACTCTTTGGTTTCATTATTATTCCAACATTCTCCTGGATCAACTTAACTGCCATTAACATCTTTTAAATATGGGGCTAAGATGCCCACAACAGAATACTTTAAGGGGAGTTGCTGAGTTATTTATTAATCATATCTAACATACCAATACAGAAAGGCTAATCCATAATCCATTCAGAGATGTAAATAAAATTTAAATTGTTTTTGAAGGTTTCAATGAATATCTGGACATTTTTGGTATTTAGTCCAACAGAAATTTAACCCCCAAATTCCACGTTTTATTATGTGTGTTTTAGTAATACATTTAGACAGGGAAATTTCCAGAAAAATATCATTGTTTGGGTATTAAATGGTTAGTTTTTTAGAAGCATTGATGGAAGGCTCTTTTAGAATACCTCCCTACTCATGTTGGTCAATATAAGTTTGTTTTATTTTTCCCATACTTGCATATATAAATATAACAATCAAGTTATAATCATAAGGAAATTTACTTCATGATGTTTAAAAAGACTTCATGATTCCAGTATTTTTCAGGCTAGCTACAGGATCTTGCCGTTTCATGATAAGCATAATAATTAACTATGTTAGAAAAAAATTATAGTAGAAACTGCAGTGTGAAAGGTATAAATTTATTTTTATAGTCAATTGATTCATGCATACATAGAAAAAAACTAAATATTAAAAAGCTTTGGGTTTTGGAGAGCAATCCAGATATGCTGTTTTCTTCCCTGTTAGTTACATTTTTGACACATAATTTTTCAATTGTAGTCGTCCTGCCTGCCTCCCTTGCAGATTCTAGAGCCACGGTCTTACCTGAGTTTCACTTTGCTTTCATACGTGTGTTCTTCTCCAGTTGCCACTGCATTGGCGACAAATGGTGGGGCTCCACAGGACAGAGGCTCACAGGCCGGGTAAGGCTGGCTCCATGTGCCTTTCTCTGCACAAGTCAGATCCGAGCTGCCTTGTATGATGTAGCCTGACCTGCAGCTGTATGTTATTATGTTTTCCCGGGAAGATCTGCTCTCACTGATGAATGCATTTGGTATTGTTGGGAGAGGGCCGCACACAGTGTGTTCGCAGTGTGGGAAGCCCGAGCCCCACTGGCCACTGGCATCACAGGTGACTTCAGAAAGGCCCAGGAGACGAAAGCCCTTGAAGCACTGAATCTTCACTGTCTTTCCACAACCAAAATCGGTCCCATTGATCATTCCAAATGGAATTTCTGGAGTGGAACACCTGCAGCTTAGGCAAGAAGGTGGACTCCCACTCCAGGAGCCATTGGAGAGACATCTTCTTGAAGGATTTCCATGGAGCTTGTAACCAGGAAAGCACTGATACTGTAGATCTCTTCCACGATAAAAGGAAAAGCCATTAGGAAACCCCTGGGCAAGATCGTCAAGAGGTCCACAGCTGACTGGTTTACAGAGAGGCACCTCTGCATCCCAGTTACCATCTGACTGACAGGTGAGCTTTGGAGCACCATGTAGCACGTAGCCCTCATGACAGCGGAACACTACTTCCTTCTTGAAGTCATAGTCCAATCCATCCATCACCCCATTTTCCACCTGTGATGGGATGGCACACTGGACAGGTATGCACTTGGGAGTGACTCCGCTCCAACTTCCATTGGCAAGACAAACACGACTTCTGGCTCCCTCAAGCAAGAGCCCTTCCCTGCAAGTGTACTCAACCTCTTTCTGGAATGTGTACTCGTCTCCTTTCACATGGCCATTGGCCGGGGCTGTGGGAGAGCCACAGTCAACAGGAATGCAAATCGGCTCATCCCCATCCCAGCTTTTATTCTCCCGGCATGTTCTCCTCTCACTGCCGTGCAGCACATAACCAGTGTCACACTCATAGTGAACCACACTCAGGTATGTGTAACTGCTTCCTCTGATGGATCCATTCATCACTGGGTTTGGCTTTTTACACAAAATGGCTTCACAGCGTGGTGAAGCACCACTCCATTGTCTATTCTGTAGACAAAGTCGTATGTCAGGTCCCACTAGCATGTGCCCAGGTTTGCAGCCATACTGCACAGCACTGCCCATGGTAGTTTCTGCAAAATGCAAAAAGCCATTTTCAGGAGTAACAGGTAAGTCACATTCAATTGAAATACAGGACGGTGCACTGCCATTCCAAGTTCCATCTTCCTGGCAGATCAGCAGAGGGTCCCCCAAAAGTTCATATCCTGGGTTACAAGTGTATGAGACCATAGTGCCATACAGGAAGTTTGAGGGCTGTGTAACAGGAGACTCTGTTGTATTTTCCGAGGACTTAGCCACTGTTCTGGAATGTTGGGGATGGTGAGAAGTCAGATATGGAACTTCCATCATGTCGACTTCTTGGTCAAAATATTCCTGGTTATTTCTTACTTTAGTACACTCTCCAAAGTCTATGTGAGGAGGAAGGCCACAGTCTATGGGAACACATGTTGGGAGGGGACTCGACCACCCTGACTCTTCGCAGGTCTGCATGGCGTGACCAGACACCTGAAACCCAGGAAAGCAGCTGTAGATGATCACGGCACCGTAGCTATAAACTGCACCTTCTACAAAACCATTCTCAATGGGCTGTGGAGGGTGGCAGTGGATGGCACTGCAAGACGGGGCATCCATGTCCCAGTCACCTGTTTCCAAACAGGTCAAGGTGTCGGGACCTTCAATCCGGAACCCCTGGTCACAAGAATATGTAACAGTCTTTCCATAGTGAAGATCTGTCAAAGAGAATTTTCCATTCAAAATCTCCTTAGGCTCTTGGCACTCGATAGGTTTGCACGCTGGTTTTCCTCCGAGCCAGTGACCATTTTCTCCGCAGAGGATGGTAGCATTTCCTACCAACTCAAAGCCAGGCTTGCAAGTATAGAGAGCTGTGCTGAGATAAGCCAGCCCTTGTACATCGACCATGCCATCGAGGATGTCCTCAGGTTGGGGACATTCTACTGGAACACACTCTGGCAGTGGAGAGCTCCAAGTGCCATCAGCTTGGCAAAAAGTGCTAGGATTTCCTCTCAGAAAAAAGCCTTCTACACAAGCATATGTAACAGTACTTCCAAAGTGAAGGGCAGAAGCAAGAGCTGGGGCACCAAAGTGGATTAGAGGAGGTGGGAGGCAACGAACCATCTTACAGATAGGAAAAGAATCGTTCCATTGCCGGGATGGCAAGCATTTCAGCACAGGAGAGCCTTGCAGGACATGCCCTTCTTTACAGGAAAGTGTCACCACTCCTGCCTCAGAAGTTACCTCCTTCAGGACGAGCTGGTTTTCTAAGAGGGGTGGATCTGGGCACTTGGCAAGCACACACTTTGGGTTTAGCTTCTTACTCCATTTGCCAGATTTCTGGCATGTCCAGAAAACATCACCCATCAGCTCATAGCCTTCATCACAGAAAAACTGAACCTTGGATCCTACTTCGAAGGTTTCTCCTCTGGTGAAGCCATTCTGGATTGGGGGAGGTTTTCCACAGTTCAGAGGGATGCATGACAGAGGGGAGTCATTGTGCCAGTGGCGATTTGCTTGGCAGATGAACACCGGCCTTCCCACTGGCTTATAGCCTGGGTTACACTGATACCTTACTTCGCTCCCAAATGTCCGGCCAGTTGTGTGCTGAGTAACAAGGAGAAAACAAGTGAGTGCAAAGCATAGCATGGACAGTGTCACTGTTCATATACCGCAGCAGTAGAAAAGAGCAAAGACTAGAGGAAAAAGTAGTGACATCAGATTGAATCAATTAGAAGCAAATAAAGATTTATGAGTTGTTTTTTCCCAATCGATCTACTCTTCACTTTAAAATTTTTTTAGTACCAAGGAACAAACCTAGGATTGGCATGTGCCAGGCAAGAGCTTTCATCGAGCTACGTCCCAGCCCATTTCACTCTATTTTGAGGCAGAGTCTCACTAGGTTGCTCAGGCTGGCCTCAAACTTGTTATTCTTCTGCTTTAGTTTCTGGGGTAGCTGGGATTTTAGGGGTGTGCCACCTTTCTCTCTCTTTCTAAATTATATATTAATAACTAGGAGTATAGAAGTGAATTGTGAGATTAAATTAGATAATATCTGCTATGGAAATGCTTATCACAGGAACAATGCCATACTAAGCAAGGATAAGTAGAGCTTTCAACGATAACAAATCCCCTTCCAAGGCATGGGCGCCATGGATTCACCACCACTGGATTATATTATAAATTTTTAAAACTCTTGCTGACCAGAGAAATGTCATAGTTTTTGTTTTAATCACAAAAAAGTAAATTTATGCACAAATGTTCATGTATTTGTTACTAGTATAACCTCATAAAAATACAAATAAAGTATTTCTAAAGATATGTCTTAAGAGAACTATTAGAGTTTTGTTTTCTTCATATACACTTTTTAAAGATCACTTCTGGGACATAAAATGGAAAATAAAAATCAATCTTGTCTTTGAAAATAAAGATTCATATTTACAGTCTCAAAATTCCAGTAAGTATACAATGATACAGTTCATGGTTTGGGATAAATTGATTAAAATTTTTAAGAGATGAAAATGTTCCTTCAGTAGTGACTCACTGTAGTGCTCTTGTGAACTTGGTGGTATTTGGAATCATGTGTTTCTGTTCCTGTGACTGGAGTACTCTGGGCGGTGAAAATACTCCCATGACAGACCTCATCTAGATTGTTGATGTTAGACTTCTGGAGCTCATCACTGTGCCTGATACCTGTATCTAGTACAACCATTTGTTATGGAAGTGAATTAAAAAGCCTTCTCACGTGTATACTCTATATACTCTTCCAGTGGAAAGCTAATCCAATCCTTCCTCATAAAAGTCTTAAAGGTTTTTCAAACTGTTGCTTTGAATACAACAGAGAAGAGGCAGTATACATAGTGGGCTTTTAAAATGCTTAAAGTAGAAGAAGTGTTTATTTAAAATTATCCTTGACTTAGGGAGTAGATTCTGACTCCTGTTCCCTGACAGATTATTGAGAAGACATATGAGTGCAGAAGCAGAGTATGTTTGAGACAGATTTTAACTCTGTCCATCTTAATGAAATAATCTTTGGATTTACTGAAAGAGGAGTGTAAAAACTGCATCTTACTTGTTTATTCCACCTTGTGCTCAAAAATAAGAAGGGATAATACATTTCTTTGGGCTCCATTTGATCTTGATTTCTCAAAAGGAATCACATTATCCATTTTGAAGTAACTTGTACAAAGCAAAATAGTATTTGATTGAAATTTTCTTACTTTAACTTCAAATTTAGGCAAAGATATTACTTATCTTGGTCATTAAGAATGTTTCTATACCAGTAAAATACAAAAAGTCTACATAGTAAAAAGGTTAAGAATCATCCCCATCTATACATTTTAGCCACTTAATGTTTTTTAGAAATTAACCTGACGTCCTTTCTTTGAAATCCCAGGGTTAGTCACAGTGGCAGCCCTGTAAGTGACAAAAGCTCATCAGTCTCTTACCTCTAAAAAGCCATTCTCCACCTTGGGTGGTTCACTGCAAGATACGGGGTGGCACGTGGGCATGGGGCTGCTCCACTGTCCCGTGGCTTCACAGGTGGCCTTCTTCTCCCCTTTAATGAAGAAGCCCTTGTGGCAGCTGTAAGCCACCACAGCTCCAAAACTGTAGTTGGATCCGCTTGCATAGCCATTCAGGATACTGGGTGGCTCTCCACACCGCACAGGAATGCACTGGATGGACAGAGGCGAAGGGTTCCATTGCCCGCCCCTCAGACATTCAATCTTTGCTGACGTGTTCAGCACGAAACCTTCCATGCACTTGAAACTCACAACTGAGCCAGCTGCAAACTTTGCTTTGCTCACAGATTCCAAGATGCTGTAGGAAACAGATGGGGGTTTTTCACAGAAATGAGCTATACAATGAGGCATAGCTTGACCCTCTGGGGGAACCCACTTGCCCTGGGCATTGCAGAGCAGCTGAGAATTGTCCGCCAAGCTATAGCCATCTGCGCAGTAGTAGAATGCAATGTCACCAAAGAGCCGGTGGGCAGTCTCTGGAGAGGCGTGGTCCACATTGGGGGGTTCATCGCAGGAGACAGCCAGACACTGCTGGTTACTTTCATTCCATGTGCCATTGGCCAGGCATTCAATGGTGGCTGGACCCGCAAGGGTATAGCTATGAGGTGCAGAGGAAAGGTCCAATAACTCAGTATATGTGAGAAAATATTGTATTGCCTTCTGATTTTATTTTTTAATCTTCCCAACATTGAGTTTACTTTTATTCTGTTTTCAAATAATATTTACCATATAAATGATGAGTGTATATTGATCAAATGATTTTCTTTTGTGATATGCAAGTACATCACTGTGCAATATTTTACTATTTAAGGAACTCTAATCATGGTTATATATTTTAAAAGTAAAAAGAAGAACTAAGTTTTGCTTCTAGTTGACTGAATTCAAAATTGGAATTGCATCTGTCCTTAGATGGTTTAAGTCTGCTAATTTTAGCACTAGTCTTTGAGATGAACTCCAAAAGCCATATTTATCAAGGAGGGAGCTCATAGTTATAGGAAGCCATGCAATGAACTTTAAAGCCATGGCTGTTGGGAACCACCCTGTTTGGGAATTTCAAGGTCAAAATTGACCAGGCCTTCCTGCCTGCAGACGGACTTTGGACTTGACTTTTGTCTTCATCTCTGGTAGCAACAGGAACTCAATGATCCCACATGCTGTGATGCTTCAGGGCAGAACTGCACTGGATCTGTCTCTTCTAAAGGACTACTTCTGACATCTGCCTTGTCCCGCCCTATCCTCATCTACATAATGTTATTTCTCTAGGACTATTGTTGTTGTGGCCCTGCCTTTATGGGTTTTTTTTTTTTTGGAATGTGGATAATAAAAGGTGTGGTAGGCTGGGTCCGG
>PVIR01033791.1:0-17666 GCA_004026965.1 Petromus typicus
ACAAAGCAAGACCCTGTATCAAAAAACCTAAAAAAAAAGAACACCAGAGGTACGCTCTGTAGGTTCTTTCGTGACACTGCTCTCCATTTATTGAGTGACCTTGGGCAAATTCCTATATTTCTCCAACCTTCAGTTTCCTGATAGAAGAATAATATAAATAGGCCCAATAAAGATTATGAAATGTTGTTAAAGGGCTGACAAATAGTAGGAAATGGTAGGTGTTCAGGGTATGATTGGTGTTTAGTATACTTCACTGCATAAATAGAAGAGGCAGCAGAGACTCAAGCCACCACAAGTACGGTCTGGACTCACTCAGCTCTGGAAACGAGGCAATGTTCTGATTTCTGGGCTACCCTGTGCTAGGGACAGTGCTGAAAAGGAGAGGCGCTGGTGACACGCTTAGCTGTTCCACTGTGGAGGCCGCTGGTGCGACGTCTATCTTCCAGCCTGGTTCTTTCTCTTTCTGTACGCATCTTTTCTTATTTAGCCTTTTTCTCCTTTTTCTGTGTATACACATGCGCTAGGAGGTAGATGTGTGTGTGTGTGTGTGTGTGTGTGTGTGTGTGTGTGTGTGTGTGTGTGATGTGAACACTGATACCTTTGTATTTCCCAGGGCCTGGAAGGAACCGTCCCCCCAAGGCTGTCCTCCTAACCCAAGATCCTCTTGCCTTCATATGTTTATTAACCTTCCATTAAAACATCTTTCTGCTTTTCCACTTTATTCCTTCCACTTTATGCTTTTACAGTCCCAATCACAACTATAATTAATCGCAGTTATTTTAGCTCTCTTTCCTGCTAAACTATAAGCTTCCGAAGGGCAGGGCCTATGAGTTTTTTCATTTGTGTATTCCCAGAACCTAACTTATAAGGATTGGCATATAGTAAGCCTTTAATACATATTTAGTAAATGTATGGATGAATTATTTCAGGGTAGTAGATGTCAGTTGCAATTAAGAGAAAAGTGTTTTAAGCCCAAGTGAAAGTTGCTAATAGGATTAATGTCTCTAGTTACTGGCAAATACATTCCTGATCTCTCTCTAGGCCACTATCTTCATTACCCTGCCCTTCTTCACATCTGGCCACATACCAGCAATCAGCTTGGCACTGGTACCTGGAATTGTAACATTCATGCCCATTGTATTTCTTGTAGACAGATATTTCCAAAGAGCTGTCTGAGGTTGGGGAATGGGGTCTGAGATAGCGAAGCAAATCTTTTATCGTGCAAAGCATTTGGGGACAGTGATAGTCTTGATTTTATTAGCTCTCTTTCTAAAGAGAAAATAGAAACAGTCTTAAAATTTTTGAAAGATGAGCATGTAATTCATGTGTTAATCAAGGAGGTATCACTCAACTTCACTTACTCAACACCATGAAGTTTCCAAAGCTAGTAGTAGCAGGTTTTGGGAATTTCCTTTAGCAAACTATATCCTTTCTCATTTACTTATGCATTCAGAAAATATTTTTCATGTGGTGTCAGGAACTGTTCAAGGTCCTGGAGAGTCAATAAGAGAGACAAGTCCTTGTGAAACATTCGAGGACAGTTAATAGATACATCAATTGAACACAAGCTACCACCAGTGAGATCTGCACTCCCAGCTCTATGACAACTGAGGATGCACTTTGGTTTTCGGTGCATGAATGTGTTTGCAGGAAGAGGTGTGTGTAGTTTTTAGGCCCTGGTAAACACTTCAGTGTAAATATTTGGAAAGGATATCAGGGCTCCTTTGGTAGGTGATGGACTTGGAGGGAAGAGCACTTGAGATTTGGAAGATGAAAAAAAATCAAAGATGTGATGATCTCAGGAGTATCACTGAGGTAGAGAGAATAGCACATGTGAAGACTTTGGAGTGAAAATGCATTCTACTGTTTTTGCTGTTTGTTGTTCTTGCCCTTGTTGTCACAGGATGGCAAGAGATGCAATAGGTACACTAGGCCCAGATCAAAGTGGCCATGAGAGGCTTGCCTTGGGGTCAGGTATTTTTTGACTCTTTCTTGGTTTATGAAGGAAATGATGTGGGCTGACTTAATGTCTCTTCAGATGGAGTCAGGGTCAGTGTCAGGGTGTGGATGGAACTAGATCCATTTTGAAGGGTAGTTTATTTTTATGGCCATTTTTTCTGTGATACTAGTGATTGAACTCAGGACCTTGCACTTGCCAGGCAGTCGTGGTGCCACTGAGCTAGTCTGTAGCACCTTCATCCATTTTGAATTCCACTTTGCAGAGCTGGGTGACTCTTGCCATGTGTGTAACTTCTGGGATTCATTTTCTTTATCTCTGTTGTGGCATTAGTGCTCATCAAACTCATAGAGCTTTTATAAGGATTGAATGAAGTTACTTTTAAGTTGCTCATGTCACTCTGCCAGGTGCACGCCTGGTTTTGAGTATATGGCTGCTATTGTCATTTCTATTATCACTTAAATGCAAACTTCTTGAGGCAGGCAACCATTTCTTTTGGTTTATCTAGGGGTTATGCAGTTTCTGTTTTGTTTACAAAATTTGCTTACAAACTTGTAAACACATTAGTACAACAATGCAGAAAGTTAGAAGCTTCATAATCGGCTTTCCTATACTTGAATAGCCCCTTTCCTATTACATCCTTGGAGTTCCCTTGTACAGTGTCCTTGGCCAGTTCCTGGGCTTGTGCCTTCATGGCTGCACCTGATGTCATTTCCCCTCCTCATAAAATGGAGTGATGTACTTGGACCAGCCCTGCAGCAAATGGAGCAGCAGGGTAAGATTTTTCAATGGGGCTGTGGGCACTGAGAGTGGGAGGCACTGCCATGGCCAGTCAACTGGGGTGGCTTCCTTGAACTGAGGATTCCTGGCACACCCCCAAGTCCTCATGGCCTGCCACCATGTGTCTTGGATGCATTCTGTTGTCTTGGCAACATGTTGTCCAGAGTTGTGGGAGCAGCAGCCTCTAACCTTTCAGTATCACGTTGCCAGGACAACAGACTTCTGGGGAGCCAGGCCTCACTCCCGCTGTGCCTTGCCTCCCTCCCTCCTACTCTTACTGCCTACTCCGGTCTCCGCTGCCTTCCGTCTGTATCTCTCCATTTCTTTTGGCTTCATAGACCCACTGTCTGCATATTCATTCCTCCCAGTTCCCTCTATCCTCTTTGCCTTTTAATTTTCTAACATTCCCCATGTTCTCACTGCTTCTACAAAAGTAAATATTGTAACTTCTCAAAAAAAAAAAAACCTGCATAGCATCATTAGTTGAGAGATGAAGGGGTTTAAAATACAGCAGCAAAGGGGCGAGAGGAGCTTCAAAGGGGCGAGAGGAGCTTCATACAGTTTATACGGCATAGTTTAGACTTTGGTAGTGATTCTTAAACTGACTAGACCATGCAATAAACCAGGGAATTTTTCATTTTATCATGATTATTTTAGTACAAAGTCTCTGGCTCTATAGCCAAGGATACTGATTTTAAAAGCAAAACATCACTGATAGCTAATTTTCTCCAAGGGACCCTAAGCTATAGCCAACTTTGGGAAGCAGTGGTGAGTAGAATGTGTCGCGTTATTGTGATCGTAAACTTTTGTGATGGGTTGCAGTCTAGTTGTTGAGCTTCGTATTTGTGCGGTGCTTAAATAAAAACGTTGAAGGTGGATGGATGACCTGGAGAAGGGTGAGAAGCTAAAAGAGATGAGAGGAGCAGGAAAGCAAGACAGAGGGAGAGAGCACTGTAAAAGCGATCAGGGACAGTTGAATGGGAGAGGATTACAAATCACGGAAGATGCTGATTTCTGTAATTCTCTTGTTTTCAGTTGGGGTACAGGCTATTAAGAGTCTTGGTCGGGAATCAGCTAGCATGCTCTTTGGCTAGATTTTAAATCTTGAATGCTAGGCTTAATAGGAGCCTGATATGGATCAGAGGCGGAGTTTCCGAAGAGGTCACCTTCATTCTCTTTCTTTTACAAAAACCAAGTGCTTCCAAGTGTCAGGCGTTACACTTGGTAACGAGTGCTTTGACTGCATTTGGTCAATAGAAACTGCTCAAAGGAGACCTACTGTTTGAGCAGTAGTCATATTCCTCGTTTCCAGATGGTGAAAAAGGATCAGAAAGGGAAGAGACAGGAAAACCCTTGGATCTCATCAGAATGCTGCTTTCACTTGAATCCTGTCACTCCCTTGGTCTTCTTGGGCGGTCTGGCATTTAGCACAGGCACAGTTCATTCTGTCCTTTCCTAGTCAGTCTTGAATGGGGCCTCCATGTTCAGGACAAGACAACAGCCCCCGTGGAGAAGAGATCAGAGACAAGATGAGAAAGCAGAATGACAGGCAACCGGAGAAAGGAAGAGAGTGACAGGGGAACAAATGTGGGGGTGGCAAGACTTTAGGGTCCATTTTCAGTCTGATGGGACCTGGGCCTTCAACCTCACGGGAGGTCTAGTTCCCTCCAAATTCTGGAGACCGTCAAGCCTAGAAAACTTGCAAGTGGATTCTCCAGGATTTGCCTCCTGGACCAGATCTAAGTCTCCATAGACATTTCTAGGGTTTAGAGATATTTCTTTTCACCTTAGTATTTATCAGGAGAAGGTAAGCTGAGATGCATGGTAGTCCAAGGTCTGAGAGTCCTTGTCATAGATGGGATGTGGACCGAAAAGAGTAATGCCTTTGCCTCATTGTCCTCAGTGGTTACAGGTCTTGGCTATCGGCTTTGTGCTTTGTACTTCTTGAATAGTCTTAAGCTATAAATGTTGTTATTAAAAAGCCCTTCCCAGGGCCGGGGATATAGCTCAGTGGTTCCGGTGCCTGTCTTGCAAGCGCAAGGACCCGGGTTCAATCCCCGGTAACCACATAACAATACTGGGTGTGGAGACTCACCCCAGCGGCAACCAGTACCACATATCACAGTGCCGGGCGTGGTGGCTCACGCCTGTCATCCCAGCACTCAGGAGGCAGAGGCAGGAGGATTGCTGTGATGTGAGTTTGAGGTTGAGCTCAGGGCCAGCCTGAACCACACAGCGAGACCCTGTCTCAAAAAAACCTTTAAAAAAAAAAGTCCTTCCCAGCTTTTAAAGGTGATACCCAGCTTCTCTGGCTCCTTCCTCACCACTTCTGTCCTTCCTGGGCTTTCTGGACTTATTTTCCTATTGTTTTCTTGATAATTAGAGGCATATTTAACATATACATATATTACATACATGGTAGTGTTCAAGTGTGTTAAAGATACTTTTCAAGGTGGCAGGACAGGTACTGAGGTGTGTTCAGGCCATACCTGTAAGAGGTAAATTTATCACACCGTATGTGGGTCCTTCCCAGGGTAGAGAAGCTCTTCATGTCTTCCTTGCTTGATGGAGGCAAGGTGGAACACACAAGGCAGACTCAGTATGCATTTGTTGGTAATGATGGATCCTTTGAAATCAGATGGGAACAGGCCATATGCTCTTGGAAAAGGGCCCACACCGCTAGGTGGGATGGATGAGTGAGATGTGTTTTTGCAAGTTCTTTTCATCTCTAACATCTGTGGTCCCGTGAATAATTCTCTCCCCCTTGGCCCTGGCTGGCTGTTTGCCTAGAGCCTCTGCCAGATCTCCCCCTCACACTCCGCAGAATGAAGACGACAGGGGGTCCCCTGTTCTGGAAGGTCAGTTCTGGAACCCAGACTGTACTCAGAGCAAGGAAAAAGGTCTGCATTCTGGAGTCATGTGGATCCTAGGAATGGGGGAATGTAAGCAGGAAGTGTGCACGTGCCATTTCTCAGAGGAGTGGGGAGTGAGTGGGTGCCATAGCATCTCCAGAAGCAACCCCAGGGTGGTCTCCAGGGCCATGGACAGGCACGGGCTGAGCAGCAGGACCCACTGCAGTTCCTGTCCTGCCTACTTTCTTGCCCAGTCATTTTCCCAGCGATATATAGCTGCCTGGGGCAGAAAAATCTAAGAGATGGGACTACTTGTATTGCGAAAGCCCTGGTCTCCCAACACTGTTGTTTTCTAAGGCTAAATTGGGACCTAATATTTGCTGAGAAAGGTCATGTAGCCCTGAGGGCCTGCAAGTCCCCCTTTTGGGCCCTGCAGAGCCTCAGGGGAAGTCTGACTGGTCAGTGAGAGGGAAGGATCAATAACTCTGTGAGAACTGACTTGTCATTTCTGTTCTTCCCGAGGGGATATCAGCTCAGTGATTATGATAAAAACTAGTCTGTAAAGCTGAGAAGGGTGAAGTGTGTGGGTTACCTCTGTGGATGCTCTGGAGAATACCTTCTCTCTCTTTGGTATATTTTATTCTTATGTTCCGTTAGACCAAATAGACCTACCTTGTCGTAGGAGTGGAGGGATACCTCTAATGTGTAATTATTACGAGTATCTGGAAGTAGGTTTCTTGTTTACTAGGAGACAATATTAGACTTCAAGAAGATTCTTGTCTGTATTTCTGGAGCTTCCAGGTAGTAACCACAACCACCTTTGCCATCTAAACCGAAGCCAGCCGTGAAAAAAGTTATGCATCTGAAAAAGAATATATTTTTAGTCTATCTTTTCTCCTTACTTCTTTTCCCCAGGTCTGAGCTACTTTCTTTGGCTGAAACAAAATACCCAATACTTCTAAGTTAAAGAAGGAAAGGTTTAGTTTGGCTTGCAGTTTGTAGAGATTTCAGTCCAAGTCGGCTGACTCCAAGGCAAGAAGCCTGGCAGAGGGCATGAAAACAGTCCATTGCAGGGTAGGAAGGAGAGAGGAAGCAGCAACTCTGCCTTTGCCTTCCGCTCAAGCTAGAGGCCTGTTGGTTGGTGCCACCCACACCAAGGGTTGGGCTACCTCCTTTATTAATTCCATCACCACAATTATGGCAAATAGTCCGTGGACTAATCTAGTTGTTGCACACCCATAATCCATAGCACACACCCATGATCCAGCTACCTCCTAAAACCCCCACATACGAGCACATGAAACTTTGAGCGACATCTTGATAGAAGTCACAACATCCCATTTTCCTTGCTCCCCTTTTGGTAACTTGTAGCTTCCTTTCGTCATCCAGGCTCCTGATTTTGCCTCTTTGTCTCTGGAGAACTGCTTCCCCTGCCTCCACCTTCCTGCATTTCCCACTGACAGGCAGTAGGTTCCTGGAAAGCACCATGAGAGTCAGTCCTGTGTCTGTCCTCTGTGTACCCCACGTCCTTCCCACAGGTCCCTGTTTCGTTTTTTTTTTTAGGTTTTTTGAGACAGGGTCTCGCTTTGTGGTTCAGGCTGGCCCTGAGCTCAGCCTCAAACTCACATCACAGCAATCCTCCTGCCTCTGCCTCCCAAGTGCTGGGATGACAGGCGTGAGCCACCACGCCCGGCACTGTGGTATGTGGTACTGGTTGCTGCTGGGCGTGAGTCTCCACGCCCAGTATGGTATGTGGTTACCGAGGAATCGAACCCGGGCCCTTGCGCTTGCAAGACAGGCGCCGGAACCACTGAGCTAAATCCCCGGCCCCCTGTTTCGTTTTAAACTGAGGTGACAGCCGCTAAAACCAAGCCCTTGCCAGAGACTAAGTAAATAAGAACAGTGGATGTGTGACTTTTCTGTGCGCGTTTTAATTTAGTGAAAGACATTTGTAATAATGGAATTATAAATACCTTATGGGTCCATCAGGAGAACATATATATATATATATATATATATATATATATATATATATTCAAATCTTCATTGGTACATTATGAATACACATCATTATCACATTCAACATTGAGTTTGTAACAGAATATGACACGACTTGATTCTCATTTTTTCCCCTCCCTCCACCCACCCTGCAACCCATCGCCCCTATATACATAAGCTTTGTTTCTATTTTTTCATTATTATCACATTCTTTCTTCCCTCTTTATTTACCCCTACACCCTCTTTCCTTTTAAATATTTTCTGTTTCACAATATCTACTATATATACTAGAACTCCTTTACATTTTCCTTTTCTCATAGGATATTTACACATCTGTGACCTATTTATTTCTCTTATGAGGATGTCCTGAAGGTACATTCATTTGAGTATGAATGACTCAGTCTTATCATTCTTAATGACAGAATAATACTCCATTCTGTAAAAGAACCACATTCTCTTTATCCAGTCTCCTATTGATAGACATTTGGTGAATATATATTTTGAACCAAAACAACTTTTCTGACTATCACAAATCATATCATTCCCAGGAAGCCTTGCCAGTCCTAGCTCCAGGCTTGGCTCAGCAGGGAAGCTTTGCTCTGGACCTGAGCACCAGCAAAAAACCACACGAGAGGGGCATCAGTTGTCCTGCACTGAGCAGCAGTGGCCTGTTATGGAGCCTCGGAGAACAGTAGCCTGTCCTAATAGCAGGACTTCTGGAGCTCCCTCTGAGAAGCAGGAAGAATCCAGGAGAGATGGGAATGCCGATTAGTGAGTAAACTCTGATGACTTCAAGACTGCTTTAATGCTCCACCCTGTAGCGGAGGCTCAAATCTCACTTTTTGCGCTAGGAATCCCCAGCTGCCCGTCACTACCCATGGACTACACTCCTCACCTGTCTTCTTCGGGTCTTCTTCTCTGGGATCCTCTGACTTCCCCTTTTATCCTCCTTTTCCTTCTCTCTCTCTCTCTCTGCTCTCTCATTAGCTCATCTCTCGCTCCTGTTGGTCTTCCTCCTCTCCCCTTGTCTGCCCCTGTCTTCTGTGACCCACTCTTCCCCAGGACTCCACTTTATGTGGTACACACCGCCGTCTTCATGCCTCATCCTGTCAGTGCTGAGGTCCTCGGTGGCCTACCTTTGGCCCTGGCATACTTAAAAGTTCCCAGGTGGTCTGTGCTTGGCTTTTGGAGCTGTCACACATTACTTTTATAGTCTAAGGCAAGTCGCTTCAGTTGGTTAGAACGTGACCTGTAATGAGGCCAGCCAAGGACGTGTGTGCTATCTAGGTAGGACCCTGGTAGTGATGACCTCCAGCAGCTACCATTCCTACTCACAGCCTAGTCACAGTGTCTGGATAAGGGTCCTGTGTCGGGTCAATGTTTATTTTATTTTATTTTTTTAGGTTTTTTGAGACAGGGTCTCGCTTTGTGGTTCAGGCTGGCCCTGAGCTCAGCCTCAAACTCACATCACAATCCTCCTGCCTCTGCCTCCCGAGAGCTGGGATTACAGGCGTGAGCTACCACGCCCAGAACTGTGGTATGTGGTACTGATTGCTGCTGGGGTGAGTCTCCACACCCAGTATTGTTATGTGGTTACCGGGGAATTGAACCCCGGTCCTTGCGCCTGCAAGACAGGCGCCGGAACCACTGAGCTAACTCCCCGGCCCCTAGTCAATGTTTATTTTTTGATAGGAGATAACTGTAACAATAGTAATAATAATAAATATACTTATAATTAGACTTTGCCATCATTGCAGATACATGTCTTGTAATTTTATTGTAATGAATTATTTACCCAGTTAAACCCAGGGCCTTTCCACTGAGCCTTCCACTGCTACGTTTTGTTTTAGACAGGGTTTCACTATGTTGCTAAGTTGTCCAGGTTGTGTTTGAACTTGAAGGCCACAGTTTTAGCCTATCTTGGTTTTTTTTTTTTTTTTTTTTTTTTAACAGGGTCTCCCTTTGTAGTTCAGGCTGGCCCTGAGCTCAGCCTCCAACTCCCATCACAGCAATCCTCCTGCCTCTACCTCCCGAGTGCTGGGATTACAGGCGTGAGCCACCACGCCCGGCACTGTGGTATGTGGTACTGATTGCTGCTGCGATAAGTCTCCACACCCAGTGTTGTATGTGGTTACTGGGGATCGAACCTAGGCCCTTGCGCTTGCAAGACAGGCCCCGGAACCACTGAGCTAACTCCCCAGCCGGTTTTAGCCTATCTTGTAACGTTGACTCAGTATGGTATGGAATTCATGCACAGAGAGACCCCAGGCTCCGATTCTGGTTCTTTTTCTCAGTAGGTTTGAGGTCTTCACCCCCTTCGTCCCTGTTTATCAGTTTTCTTAGCTGTGAAGTCAGAAAAAGAACAACAAGCGCAGCCCGTGTTTGGCCCCCTTCCTCCGCCTGTGCTCCTTTCTTCCTTGCTGCTGGGTCTGTTTTGTGACACTGTCTTCTGTTTTAATGTCCTTTTATTTTTACCAGTACCTCTAGGAATGGCTCTACTTTTTCCTTCAACAAACTTTGTGCTTTCTTTAAGTTTTTTAAGCTTGTTCTCCTCACTTTCTTTCTTTCTCCTTCATCACCTCCCATTGAAATTTCACTTCCTCTGCAAATGTGTTTCCTGGTCTTTCCACACCTCCTCATTCATTATTTCTGGGCCCTTAGTGGCTACCAGGAGAATGAATGTTTCTTAATTATTTAAAAGCATGGGAGAATAATTAAAGAAATGATTTAATTACTTTTCACATAGATCCTAATAACATTGGCTGAGCTGGATCTTGGTGGAACTAGGGCATATTTGCAGCACACTGGATATGAGCAGAGTTGGCCTGGATGGATTTAATATGAGACAACCAGCAAGAGTCTATAGAAACTTTACTCTCCATTGTCAAAGAACTGGGAATAAATAGTTAATGGTATACAGCTGGAATTACTTAAAATCGGAAGTCTATGGTACCATATTTAAATGGAAAGGAGATAGAATAGGGTTAACTGTTGTTATTTAAAATTGATGTCATTCATATTTTGGCCTGTGCCAAAGGGATGAATGGAAATATTAACTTCCTGGCAGTAGACATTACACTGAGAAGAGCCTAACCTGAGCCGTCAAGTCAGGAGGGCTGCTTCTCATCTTTGCTTTAAGCCCAGCTCTGATTCCTTGAGCAAGACCCTTGCTCTCCACTGGCTTTCTCTTCTTGATATGAAAAAGAAGACTTTGGGTTCCACAATCCACGTCAGCAGTTGCTGATCCATCATCTAAGAAAAAATGGATTTTGATTAAAGGAAAGATGACAAACATAGAGGAAAAAAGCCACCAAATATATACAAGAGTCAGAGTAACTAGATTAAAACTAAACAGAGTAAACGAAGGGCTGTGGTGAGATTTGAAGTTGTGTAGTCAAGTTCAGAGTCTGAGCTATATCCTGGGTGACAAATTGTAAGAGTTACCTACAGTGGGAAACAAAGGGGACTCCTGGGAGGGACAGCCTGTTCCATCCCAGCCCGGTCCCCTCCTCACCTCTGCACGGACATCGGATAAGTCTGATTGTCTTGCTCTCCTGCATCAAAAACAGTTCAACCTGGAAAGGGATTCTGATGCCTTTACTTCACACTAGAGGACACTGAGGCCAAGAAAGATGAAGTGACTCGCCTGAGGCCAAACTTCAGCCCTCCCCCGGGTTGGCCCACTTTTCCAGATGACCAGGTCAGACTCCGGTAGGGCTTTAACTGCAACAGAATTTCAGTCCTTTCTAGTAGTTCACCGACAAGCAGATAATATGACATAATGAATTGTTCTCTGTCCTGACGGGAGGTGAGAACAAGGGCATATTGCAAGTAGGATTGTTGTGAGGGAAAGGACATGGCATTTAAGTGGGGTCTGACATAAGTGATTAAAAACACAGTAACAAATATGTCAGATATTGATAAAAATATCATGTAATGAATGTTTGAACTGTATATAGTAGAAAATGTATGTGTATGGCTTGTATGAATTTATAGTAATAAAAAAACAGATAGAAAACAAATTTAAATAAAAGTGGATTTATCTAGATTTTTGAGCAACCAAAGAAAACGTCCCTGTACTCCCAGCCTGCAGGACCCTGAAGTTATCTCTTTCTCTTCCATTTCAAAGCATTCCTCTTAGGAACGCTTAGGAAAGATGGACTGAAGTTTTCTGGGAAATGTGTTTGTAGTCAAGGAATCATGCTGAAACAGTAGGAAGGCTTCCAAAAAGAAGAGAGGGCAAACAGAAGAGAGATCTGGAAGAAACGTCCTATGTGTGCTGGTGATGGGAAATTAAAAAATCAAATCATGATACTTAGGTTCTATGTCTTCACCTAACACTCATCACAATTGTGGCAACTGGGAAACTGGGTTTCAGATTATCTCTCTGAGAAGTGAATATAGCTATTATTATCTCTGTCAGTTTTCTAAGAGGCTGAAAAATTAAGTGATTTATCAAAGATGGAGGCATTTTAATTTTAAGGAAGAAGGAGGTTTTCTTGGCTTTGATTTAATACCTGTAAGGGAAGAGAACCACCGTGCTCACAGCAGGTGTGTGGGGGACGATGTCAGGTCAGAACAGCAGAGCTACCCACCTGCAGAGAGTGTGGTCATACGAATGCTTCCTAGACCTTGGTTGGTGGCATTTTAGTTAAATCAAGGACTTACCTAAGATGAAGGAATCAAGAAATTATTCCTAGGGAAGAAAAATAAGCTATAGATATATGATTTTATGTGCTTAAGCACTAAGACATTGGAAAGGTTTGTTGAATATCTCAGATGGGAATTTATAGATAACTATCCTACCCATACATTGGAATTTAAAAATAAAGACGATAAGGATTAAATTTCAGTTTGGTGATCGATAGGCAACACCATTTAAACAAAGGACGACACATCCAAGCTACAATCTCTCACAAAGTAAGCTCCTTTGTGAAAGTGTTTTTACCAGAGTGTACTTGAACTTGTTCTGACTCTAGGCCACAATGGTCTGGGAAATTCGCCCTTCATTAACACTTCATTAAGTCTTGTCAGAGAGAAGCTTCTTAGCCAGTTCCTGGCAAGGGTCTCTTACTGAGGTGATAATGAGGAGAAAATGTACTGGGTTTTGGCCTACTCCAGAGTTACTGGATGTAGACTAAAATATATTGTGATGATGTTGGCTTTAAAATGGGTATTAAGCATCACTTTGCACTGAGTGGTGTAAATAGAATACAGAGGCACAAACAAAAAGAGACATGCTCGCCAATACAGCATGACACATTTCAGAGAACCGATGATTTGTTGCAAACAGATTATAAAGATGCGAGTTGCGTTGGACTTTGAAAATGATGGTATCTTGATAGATTTGCAACTTGTACCTATTATTTTGAAAATGCCTCTTTCAAACACAGACATAACAATTTTGTATGAGTCTTGAGTTGCTGGCATTTTTAGCTCTAATCACTGTCTTCTGGCTATTTAATATTTATCAACTATTTGGTGTTCTAGGAGTTAAATAGTGCTCATTTCCTACCAGCTTTTCTTGGGTTCCTAAAAGTCCTGTCACACAGAATTAATATTGTGTGAGTGCTTGAAGGTGCAGGGCATTTTTAAGAAAAAACTGTATTTAATCTGTCCTTTGAAGTAGCTTTCGATTTGATCATCCACAAATAACTGGAAAAATATTAAGACCGGATCAAATGTGAACAGACCGTAGCAACATTTGATGTAGATACAGTGGGGCACAAGATCATATTTGTAGTAATCAGCAGTCTGACGACAACTAAAATTCTAGAAGTGTGTGTGTATGTATTTATGAAGTTTGTGCATACTGAATATATGATTCTGGAGAGCACAGAACAATGGAAAAATGGTATTTCAAGGCATTTTTCCTGGAAAAGAATTGATAAGATAGATTTTTAGAGACAATATTTGTGATAACAATGTAGCATATTTCCTTAAATAGAAAAGATCAAGAGATAAAGATATAATATTACAGTGATACCTGTATACCTGTGTTTATAGCAGCACAACGCACAGTAGTTAAATTTGAGAGATTGCCTGCAAGTCCTTCAATAGATGAATGGATAAAGAAAATATTTTATATGTATATACTACTCAGCCATACAGAATGATACATGTGAGTCAGCTGTACACAGTGGTTGCCCCTTAGAATCATAAACTTAAGTGAAATAAATTAGACACATGAGCTTAAATGTTGCATGGTCTTTCTTATTTGAGAAAGCCAAAGTACAAATAATTCAAAGAGAAAAGTAAAAGATAAATATTACAGAACAGAGACATAAACCATCTGCAAATGGGAAGGAAGATGAGATGGAGAAGGAAAGGGAAACAAGAGGAAGTTAAAAGAATTTGTGTGTTATGTACATAAAACAAGAAACTAATAAACACCAAAGAGGAAAAAAAAATCACTCCAACATTCCGGTAAGTAACCGGAAGTAACAGGTAAGTAACCGGAAGTAACAGAAGAGGGGTTGAAGAGGGAAGGATAACAGGTATGAACACTGGCTATGTGTTAACAGCTTTGTGTGTGTTGCCTCATTATAATTCTCTTAATTATTTTTGCTGGCAAAAACCCATCACTTCCTTGAATCTCATTTTTACCCAATTTCCATAATGAACTTTAGAAGTCAGCTTTCTTTTCAGGCCCATTTTCACAGAAAAGTCAATATTTTGATAATTTCATCAAATTATCTTATGATTAACTCCCTGGAAAGTGCTCTGGAATTAGTTCAATCACCCTGTAATGTAATTGAGTGTCCATTATGTGTTAGACATGGTGCAGGTCACTGAAGGTACAATAGCGAAGTTGGGGAGAAAGATGTAAACAGGATTTTAGTCAATAGCAATGTGTAGAATACTTCACAGCAGAAAAAGACACAGCAATCAGATGTGGAAGCCTGAATTTGGTAAGCCAAGAGCTGCCATAAAGTCCGTGCAGCAGTGGAATACACAAGCCAGGCACAGTCCTTTCAGACACTTTTAAAGTCTTGTCTCACAGGGCTGAGAAAAATAATAATGCTAATTGCAGCTGCTGATGACATTGACACTTAGTACATATTACCCATGGTGTTCATTGAATGTGAAAAATGAAAACAAAGCAATTAAACAAAAACACCATCACACAATGAAGAGCCCACATGAATGAGTTAAGACGCTATCTGAGTGCGGGTGTCATAAGGGATGGTAGTGTTACGAAGCCCCTCCCCTCCTCCAAGTCTCCTGACCACAGGCAGTGACAGTCCCTTCTTGGAGCCTCCTCGTCTGCTGGGAGTGCTTCAGTTTCCGGAGGGACTTCAGTGCTTCCGGGAACACAACCTCAGTTGCCCATTTCTTGTAGGATCTATCTCCTGGTTTCTTAATTCACTGATCAACTATTTCATAACAAGGGCAGCAGTGGCCATAGGATGTAGCATCACGTATCTTTATTTTTCCTGATTATAGATTTGAGAAAATTCTTTACCACATTATTTCTTTAAAGAAAAGATCCTGAAAATAGAAATAAAGCAAAACTGCAAAATGCGTGATCTCAGAATAAAGATCAGTTCCTTAAATCAAATATATTTAGTTCTCTCAACAGCTTAATACTCAGTTCTTATCATTTCCTCCTTTGTGGGACAGTGGTAACTTTATTGTGGCGGTGGTCATTGATCCATGGGCCAGTGTTTGGAAAGCACTGGGGTCGAAGTTATTGCTGGAGGCAGGATTTCCAAGGAAATTGCTTGTAAGAGCTGTGGGTCCAGATGCGTGCCTTGAATTGTTGGTCTGGAGCCCGACAGGTGAAGGGAGAGCTCAGCTCCTCTCTTGCTCCTCCACCAGAAATTGCAGCGAGCACACACAGGTCCCCCGGAGGGTCTGGGGTGTACCATATTCTCTTCCCGTGACAGCCTGATGAGGCCCAGGAAGGGAGGGGAAGTGATCGATGTACTCTGTCTTGGCTTTAGCAAACCTCTTGTTTCTATCTTGTGTGACATATTCATCAATAATCTGAGAAAATGAAATCTCAACAGAACTTTATGGTTGAAAGGTTATTTCAAAAGTGCCTTATAGGAAAGAGAGAGGGCTTATTGGAGAGTTAGAGATGCTGGGTTACACATCTGGAATGGCTAGCTGAATGATCATGGACAAATAATTTCATTTATTGGGTCTCAATCTCCGCATCCATAAGAAAGGAATGGTGTCCCTGGCAGCATGCTCAGGGATCTTCAGGGTTAAACAGTCCCACAGCAACTTTATATTTACCCACAAATAGGCTACTTACGCGAAAAGAGGCGATATGTTTCTTTGCTTTGAGTTAATATTGTAACAGCTCGTTGATGTACAGTTACCTCACGCTGCTGCGATGTCTGTTTATAAAAGGAGAAAGCTGTGATCACTAAAGAGATGCTTGAATATAGGGCAGTATTCCTACTCATGATGGCGAGTGATTTCTCCTCCCTTCTTGCTTCTGGCCCCTGAGAATCAAGCTGAAGGAGTTCTTCCATTTGCTTTTTAGAAATGCATAAAAAAAAAAAAAAGAGCAGGCCAAACAGTTTAAAGCTGAGAAGTGGAAAATACCAGACGATAGAGCACATCAAAAGTAACATATCGGCAACATGGCGTTATTTTAAAAAATAAACTAATCAAAAAAAAAAAAAAAGAAAGAAAGAAAATAAACTATTCAAGAAGCATGCAGTGATTTTCTTTACATATAAAAAGTAGACAGCAAACTTGTTCTGAACAAGTACTTTAGATCACGTTCATTAATATCACATCAGTGAAATCGTTTTCTTTCAGTTCATTGGTGTGCCTGGCTCTGAATCATGAGATTCTTTCTGTACTTTCCTAGGGTAGAGCAAGAGTCCAAGGCCCCTTTCTCAGCCCTGCAGTTTTTACTCATTTGGCTGCTTTCTTTTCCACGAGGTGACCTTGAATTCCGATCCAGCTGTATGTCTCCGGATTACGGGGGTTCTTACCGGAGGAGCGGGTTCCAGAGGGAGGGAAGCCGGCCCCAGTGACAGGGAGGGATGTGGCGGGCAGAACCGAGAGGGAAAGAATGAAGCAGAGCGGTGCAGTTTACCCTGTGGCGGCACACGCAATGTCCTCTTCCAGATAAGGGAAAATACCCCACCACTGGAGCAACAGGTGGCTTGGTCTTTCACTGGAGGCCAAGTTCATTTTCCTCTGTCTAGGGGCAAAGAAATCACCATATTTAATACTGAAATATTCATGTACAAAAATGGTCCGTGGCTTCTGTAAATATTCTATGGCTCTACAATATGATTCTATAGTTTTCCTAATATAAATAAATAGACATAGGCAGACTTTTCTATAGACACATGCAGACTTTTTTTTAAATGTTCCATAAAAATGTACTGATCCATTCAAAGGAGTCCAAGTGTGTCCGGGTTGTGAATCACAAAAGGTGAATTTTTACCTAACTGATGTGTTGGGGTCACTTTTAATAGGCACATTATTCTTGGTTCTTTAAGCTTTTCCTGTGATGTCCTTTTCTGAAAGGTCTGTGGACAACAGCAGCATAAATCTGAGGGGCAGAGTCACGAGACCTTTGTCTGACACCCGGGTCTTCTGTTTGGCTCTGCTTCTTAGTTGGCTGCACGACCTTGGGCAAATTCACGGAACCTCTCTGAGCTGAGGTGTCTTTGTCCATCAGGTGACAGTGGGTGATGTGATGATTAGGACGAGACACAGAGGAACGCTTTGTTAACCTGGAAGCTCCACATCAGCGCTGGGCGTTATTACCACTGTTAGAAAGAACTGAAAACACCCCAGAGATGTCGTCATGGTGATTATATGTGTGGCTACATTTCACCTGATTGAACCACTTTCAGATTTGCTTCCTTTTAAAAATTTAATTTAATTTTTTTTTCCTTCAGTGAGTTTACTGGAGAAACTGAAGGTGTAAATGAAGTTCAGGATGTATGATAGGTTTTGTGAAATAGAAAATTTGCTTCATTTAGAAAAAAGTCTAGCCTGGACATTTCCTCCAGGTAGATAAATCATAGATAAGCCATTTCTGGGTTCTATCATTCTTTCTCAGTTGCTTTTTTACTTTTTTTTTTTTTTTGAGACAGGGT
>PVIR01033792.1:0-17642 GCA_004026965.1 Petromus typicus
TTACTGATAGAGGGTGAAGTGATGATTTGTATTTGAATTTGCCAAATGACCTCTTTCTAAATACTAATGCATCAAATATTTCACCAAATAAAAATCATAATGAAAGGGCAGGGATTTAGCTCAGTGGTTCTGGTGCACAAAGGCCAGGGTTTGATACCTGGTAACCACATACAACAATGCCGGGTGGGTGTGGTGATTCACACCGACCAGCAATCAGCGCCACACACCACAGTGCCAGGCGTGGTGGCTCCCGCCTGCAATCCCAGCACTGGGGAGGCAGAGGCAGGAGGACTACTGTGAGTTCAAGACTAACATGAACTACAAAGCGAGACCCTATATCAAAAAAAAAAAAAAACCATAATGAAAGGGAAAACATCTCCTCTCTCCTTCCTCCATTTTTCTGTACTGACTTCAACCAGATGCAGTGATTTAAATTACAATTTATTCCAATTAAATAAAATTCAAAACTCATTTCCTTCGTTGTATTAGTCACATTTCAAGTGCTCAACAGCCACATGTGACTAGTGGCTATTGTACTGATTAGCATAAAATAAGAAAATATAGTTAGTATGAAAATATTATAAGAGCTATGGAAAAGAAGAGCCACTAGAAAGTTTTAATTAGAATAAGATCATCAGATTTTATAAATGTAAAGAAATGACTGGGCCGGGGAGTTAGCTCAGTGGTTCCGGCGCCTGTCTCGCAAGCGCAAGGACCCGGGTTCGATTCCCTGGTAACCACATAACAATGCGTGGAGACTCACACCCAGCAGCAACCAGTACCACATACCACAGTGCCGGGCATGGTGGCTCACGCCTGTAATCCCAGCACTCGGGAGGCAGAGGCAGGAGGATTGCTGTGACGTGAGTTTGAGGCTGAGCTCAGGGCCAGCCTGAACCACAAAGTGAGACCCTGTCTCAAAAAACCTTAAAAAAAAAAAAAAAAAAGAAATGACTAAATACTTCGGGTGAAGTGGGAAGCATGTCGTCTGTGAAAAAGAACTGTAGCCCAGTACTGATCTGCTTTACGTGTTTGCTTTACTAGCTAACGTCGGCTGGAAGCCAGACATGGCGGCACACACCTCTACTCCTCGTGCTCAGGGAGGCTTGCCCAGGAAAATCACAAGTTTAGGCCCAGCCTGGGCAATTTAAGAACAAAGCAGGACCTTGTCTCCAAATTTAAAAAATGGGGTAGGGATGTTATGTTGCTCAGTGTTAAGGCCCTGGGTTCAATCTCAGTATCGAAAAAAAAAAAAATAAAGCAGAAATATTTTTAATAGTTTGATGTTAAAAAGAGTGAAATCTATGTCTGGTTAAAACAAAAGATCCAAGGTGGATCACCACTCGAACTTTCCTATTGTGTGCAAGGTCGTGGCACAGTGCCATCACCTGAGGGCAGCAGCAGTACTGGGCTAGCTTCCTGGGAGGAGATAAGGAAAAGGTAATTAAAAGCCTCCGAGTACATGAAAAACTGTGAGCCACAGGCACCTCCAACTCGACATAACCTTGCTATCTTCCTAAGTCTCTGAGAACGAGAAACATTACCCTGCCTCTTCCTCAGCCTCAGAGCCTGTCTTCCCTGCACCATCTCACAGGTGATGTGAACCTGCCAACGCTGTGCGCCCATCTCCTAGACTTGCTTCTTACACCTGGCTCTGCCAGCAAGATGTGACTGACTTTGCCCAGACATGAGCTTGCTGTGCCCAATGAGGAGAGGAAGTGACCTGTGGTCAGCTTCAGTGTTTCAGACTTTTTAAGACTGGACTTTAAATATTCAAGCTATCTATGTGTATTAATCTGAGTTATAACTGGAGAAAACATTTACCTGGCATGCTTAAATGGAAGTGGAATCTAATCCCAACCCAGAAGTGACTGAAACCTGGCAGCCTGCCCAGGCCCAGGGAGTTTGTGGAAATCTGCCAACAACCGAGGACTTTCCAGTTCTATATGATTATGTGTTAATTTTCAGTTTCTCTGTTTTTCTGTCATTCAAGAAAGACTGGAGAAAAAAATAACTCCTGTGCCGACTTGAAGAGATTCCTGTGATGAATTCGAGCAAGCTTTTTGTTTCCTGAAACTCTTCATAATTCTTGCTTTAAATCAAACTATTTCTTCCACTTCAGAGGTGGTAAGAGAGTTGTGGCTAAGTACATGTACGGAGAGTTCTGGCTGGACCAATTTCATTCTGCCTCCTTTCTCAGTTTCCTCAATATTTCTATTACTTGCGGTCTAAAAAGCTGTAAGACTGTGGTTTTTATCCTTCTATTCCACTCTGAATAACCTGCGCTCTGTCAGACACTCAGTCCAGCCCTCATAATGCAGCCTGTCTCTTAGCTCGGTCATGTTTCTACTGTGCAGAAAAAATATGCACACTGTGGGGCCGGGGATTTAGCTCAGTGGTTCTGGTACCTGTCTTGTAAACAGAAGAGTCCGGGCTCGATCCCCAGGTAACCACATACAATACTGGGCGCGGAGACTCACGCCCAGCAGCAACCAGTACCACATAGCACAGTGCCGGGCGTGGTGGCTCACGCCTGTCACCCCAGCACTCGGGAGGCAGAGGCAGGAGGATTGTGATGTGAGTTTGAGGCTGAGCTCAGGGCCAGCCTGAACCACACAGCGAGACCCTGTCTCAAAACAAAAACAAAAACAAAAATAAAAAAACAAATGCACACTGCGGCTTCTTCTGGGCTTTAAAAACTGTTCTTCAAGCTGGTATGGGATTACACCTGTAATTCCAGCACTCAAAAGGCACACTTCTACCCTGTCCAGGGACTCCCAACCTGACCAGGATTCCTGACCCAGGGTTTTCTACTTCTAGGAGATGGCTTTCTTCTGACTTAGCAGCCCAGGCTTTTATTTTCTTTGGTCTTGTAAATTTTCCATTTGCTTAGCTGCTCTAAAACTTTGTTGCTCTTGTCTTCTCTATTTTTCTATGTCTTTGTGGGCTTTTATTTTATTATTTTTTCAGTTTTTTGAGACATGGTCTTGCTTTGTAGTTCAGGCTGGCCCTGAATTAACTTTGTAGTCCAAGCTAGTCTCAAACTCGAGGCAATCCTCCTGCTAGGTAGAAAAAGCCAGTTGTCTGCTGTCAACCTCTATCATTTTTCTTTTCCAGGATCTCTTCCTTTTTCGACACCATGACCCTTTCTGGGGAAAAGCAATCCCCTCTGCTCTGATGAACTAGGTCTGGAAGGTATGGCTCATCACACACACCCAGGATGGGAGTAACATGGTCTAGGATAGCAAGAACCTTTCTTGGATTCTCTAATCCAAGGGGAAACACAGCCCCTGGAGGGACAAGGTGAGGGTGTGCCGCCCTGCTGGATGCAGAAGCACTGGGAGAGAGGGCAGCTGGCCTGGGAGAGAAGCAACAAAGAGATGGGGTACAGCCTGTGGCCTGTGAGCCAGGTATTTCTGTGATGCATATACAGTCCTGTCCTTCCTTTTCTGCTTTTATCTTTGTTTTGTGGGACCTTTTAATGTTATACTTTAATATATAAAATTTAGAAGTTGTAACTAATTGATCCATTAAATGCACAAAGCAAAACGTTTTCATGTTGAAGATTTTTATTCCTGCTACAATTCTATGAAATTCCCACAGAATAATAAGAGTTTAAGGGGATTTAGCTCAGTGGTTCTGGCACGTCTTGCAAGTGTAAGGGCCCTGGTTGGATCCCCGGTAACTATATACAACAATGCCGGGCGTCGAGTCTCATGCCCACCAGCAATCAATACCACACACCACAGTGTGGGGTGTCGTGGCTCATGCCTGTAATCCCAGCACTTGGGAGACAGAGGCAGGAGGACTTCTGTGAGTTTGAGGCTTGCCTGGGCTACACAGTGAGCTTAGGGGCAGCCTGAACTGGAAAGCAAGATCCTGTCTCAAAAAAAAAGAGAGAGGGGTGTTTAAATACATATAAACAATAAAAATTGAAGCTTTAGGAGACATCTTAAAATAAAAATAACTAGCACTGTTTTCCGTATTGGTCTGAATATAAAGTCTGATTTAAAACAACACAATAATGCCAGTAGAGGTGGTACATGCCTGTTATCTGAGCGCTTTGGAAGTGAGGCAGGTGGACAGCCGCAGAGCTCAAGGTCAGCCTGAACCACTACAGTGTGAGACCCTGCCTCAAAAAAGGAAAAGAAAAAAAGAAAAAAAAAATGTAGTAGCACAATAGAACAGGGCATCATAGTATAAATGACATTCTGAGCCTTGAGAAAAAGGGACAGCTGGGGGCCTGGGAAGAAGTTATACAAGAGAAGAGGATCTTAGGACTACAGTTTAAATCTTTTGAAGGCCTTTCTGAGTATTTTCAAATGTATTATTCTGATTCTTTAAAAAGAAAGCAAACTTCAAGAAGTAAGTCTAAGGCAAAGAAAGATAAGACTTTTTTCAGTAATAGAAATATCAATAAAAGAGGATATTTAAAGAGATTCATTGAGGCAATTCCTTAGAGTACAGCCTCTTGGACATGTGATTTATATGATCAGCATATTTGCCGTTCATAAGGTCTTCTTCTGTAAAGGTGACTCTTACACTGAAAACATCTTTCATTTGGATTAATACAGCATCTTCTGGCAATTGTAGGTATCATCATTTGTATACGCACTTCCTGTTATAAAAGTTAGACACTAGAGTGCTTAAAATTTGCTTGCACTGTGACCTGAGGACAGAGCTCGGTGGCAGAGTGCTGGCCTCGATGCAGGAAGCTCAGGCTGGACTCCTTCCGCAGGAGGTCAGTTCTCCAAACTTCCTGCAATTCAGCTACCGTACACATTCCTGTTGGACCCCATGATTTATGCTTTACAGTGAGTTTTAAAACAGGACTTTTATTTCTGGGGAGCTGTCCCATCCCCTTGAGAAGTTCTGCTTTCGCAGCAGTAGTCCTGAGGCTAAAAAGCTGTGTCAGGCTGCCAGCTTTCACAGACTGGTGACACAGGTTTGATTAGACTCAGAAAAGGGAGGAAAAACTGATGAGCCCTTGAAGAGGTAAAAAAGAAGTAACCTGGAAATTTTTTTTTTTAGGTTTTTTTGAGACAGGGTCTCACTTTGTGGTTCAGGCTGGCCCTGAGCTCAGCCTCAAACTCACATCACAATCCTCCTGCCTCTGCCTCCCGAGTGCTGGGATTACAGGCGTGAGCCACCATGCCCGGCACTGTGGTATGTGGTACTGGTTGCTGCTGGGTGTGGGTCTCCATACCCAGTATTGTTATGTGGTTACCGGGGAATCGAACCCGGGCCCTTGTGCTTGCAAGACAGGCGCCGGAACCACTGAGCTAACTCCCCGGCCCGTAACCTGGAAATTTAAACTGCTTGGTTACTGGGGCTATGAAAACTCAAGTCTATGGTTTATGCAATTATTGTCCTCATGGTAGAGCACAATCTCATCCCAGATATAAATGAAAGCTCCTAAGATTCTAAGACCACACTGGCAGGACAGGGTCATCTTATTTTCATGTATATTATTACCAGGCTGACAGATGAATAACTTGGGTCATAACTAAAATTTTATTTTTAACCTACAAACTCTTGAGCTGCGACCCAAATGCCAGCCACTTGTGCTTGCAGATGGTCTCAGATACAGATTTAACCCTTAAAGAGTTCTGGAAGGAACATTACAACACCCTTTCCTATGTGGGGTTAACTGAGAAATCCTGAGTGACTGTATCTCTAAGGACACGGAGACCTGTCTATATACAGGAGAGAGACTCTGAAGGATGTACAGAGGAGCCTGAGCCTTCAACTGACCAACCTGAGTTACAACTAGTCCGTGGGAACAAACAATTCAGTTTGTAAGTCAAGGGTCCCCTGAAGCCTCTACTCAAGTAACGGTGCCTCACAATAAGTTCTGATCTCCTTCTGGTGTCTCTGGTCTAACAGCGGCCATGGGTGATCTGTGGCAGCCAGCTCTAGGACTGACTATTCTGTCCAGAATGAGCTGCTGGCTGAAATGCTGATTCTAAAGTAAGTCCGAATCTAGACTATGCTATATTGTCTGAGGTATCTTTTAAAAAGGGAGGTATCATTTTGACAAGCTTATAATTAAGCCTTCAGCCTAATACAGCATGTAGAAGGTTAGTCCTTCTACAAAGGTGATTGTGGTTATTCTGGATCCTGAGTTCCTCCTGTTGTCAAACTTCTTCAGAAATAAAACGTGGCCGGAAAGACACTCCTCCACACACCAGCCTCTAAGAGTCACTCAGCTGGGGTCACTGAATGTCATGCACCTTATTCTTATTCTTAGTGTCTAGAGGAACAAAACTATTAAAGAACTCAGATAAATAAACTCTTCCTTAATAGATGGTATCCCTAAAATTAATATAAACCGATGGGCCTAATTCTTCCAAAAATCTACCATGACTGCTTGATTCTTAAGAGGAAACATCCCTGACTTGGAATCTGGGTCGCAATGTCTGGGTGTTTCACACGCAAACACAGGACTAAAGGCAGCTGAGGTTCTAGTCATATCCGGCAGAATATCCACGCAGCTAGCTGAGGAAGTTTGTACTGCTTCATATTTTTTCACATACTTTCCATCCCTGCTTAAGCAGGCATTACTAAGTTATTCTCTGTCTCTGCTTTACTAGTTCCTCTTTACTTCAAATTAATAATGACAGTATACTAAAATCCTCACATAAATGCTACAGAATAGATATTATCACCGCCTTCATTTTAGGGATAAAAACTGCAGAAATGAAACAGGTTCAAGGTAAGGCAAGACCCAGGGTCCAAACTCAGGCAGTGTGGCTAATGCCTGTGCTCCAGCACACGATGCCACTCTCCCCGACATAGGCAGCTCAAATGCCCCTCTGCTGGAACCGTTCTAACCAGGCTGCAGGCCGGTGCTCTTACCTGGCCAGGCTCCCGAGGCTCCATGGGAATCAGGCTGTGTTATCCTGTCACTCACTTATTTGTTCCCTAACAGCCTTAGGACTGGCTTCTCTCCTTCCTGATAAGGTTATTTCCCAAATTCATTTGATGATAAAAATCACCTGGAATGTTTGTGAAAACTGGCAGCCTCTCAGGATTCTATCCTTAGAGATGCTGATTCATTGGATCTGATGTGGCCCCCAAAATGTGTATTTTTAACAAGAGTTCTGGAAGATTCTTTTCATCACTTATGTTTGAGAAATATTGCTCAAGGAGCTCTAACCAACAGGAACAAACATGAGTGGCCTGAAGTAGTACACATTGAGTCAATTATTAATTAAACAGATGACATTTCTATGGTTGACTTAATCCAAGGCGATCTGTACATATGGCACAAAGTGGTTTTTTTCCAGGAAGGATGTACTGGCTGGGCTGGGATGCCTTTGTGGTGTTTTTGTTTGTTTTGTTTTATTCTGAGTGATGACTGTTAGAATTCTTTAATAGTTATGCCTGTAGGGATTTTCTGCATTGCTCTGGTCACAGAACAGCTTATTCAAAAAGAAAGGACGCTATCTTTTAAGTCTTGCCTAAGAGAATTTTGGAGAAAATGAAATAAAAAGGAAAACGGAGCACAGAGTTCTCATTTCTTGAAGGATCTTAAAGCAAACTCTTTGTATAACTAAGAGAGAAGAATTTATGCTTTTCAACTTAAATGTATATGAATCATATACAGAATGACTTAGGATATTTTATAACAGATTAGTTCAAATGTAGGTAATTTAATCAGAAGCAGAAACAATCTCTGACACTCAAGGAAATTAAATACAAAGTTGCTGAAACTCATGTCATTAAATACTGTTTAATGTTAAAGAAGATCTCAAACATGTCTTATCTGCTTTGACACCATGTTTACTGCTTGTCACAATGAAGTTTCTCCCTGAGGGCACTAGTCAAATTTCAACTACTCTATGTATGCAGCAGTTAGGGGAAAAAAGAGGAGGAAGAGGCAGAAAATAGTATTACAAGACAGCCAAAGGGGGAAGAATCCAAGCCCTTTCTGCTCCTTGGAAGCCTCTGCTTCTTGGGCTTTGTTTCTGAATGGACCACAGCAATCAGTGGGGGAGGCCTGTCCCCAGGCCTGGGGCACCATACGTACCTCTTGGTGGGAGTGGGTACTCCAGAGGACACGTGGCTAGCCATGGTGTCATTCAGATTAGTCAGAGGGCGAGGAGGACTGAAAGAAAAGACATTTACACTGCATTAATAATTACCAGTATCACTAAAGGAAACAAGTCAATGATACGGGGCCAAGGGACTGATTCTCTGTCATTTCTGATAAGCACAGTGAAACTCAAGGACAGTGGGCACAAAAAAATGATACTTCCAGCCTAAGTAAATACAAGAAGGGCTCTCTCACTAGGGATTTAGCTCAATGGTCCCACATCTACCTTGCAAGCATAAGGGCCCAAGTTCAATCTCTGATACCCTCACCCCCCAAAAAAAGGGCTCTCTCTCTCTCTCACGGGGTCACAGGATTACAGAGCTATTAGGCCCAGGGAAACACAAGTTAAAAAGACATTTCTCAGGGATGGAACCTCAGCAGCTTTTGTTGTTTTAGGACACAAGAATATATATTTTCATATTTAATTTTAAATGTCAGAGATCAAAAAGCTCATCAGAAGACTGTGCTGATTTTATAGTTCTGCAAGTCTCTGTACTTGCATCATTAATGATCGCGCCCCCACCAATACTCTCTCAGCTATGACTTCAACTATCTTTGCTTTGCTTTCCCTTTCAAACTTATACATTTTAGATACAAGATGACTGAGAGTCTGGCATTTGTTGTATATCACAAAGGTTACAACCTTGAGGTGCACAATTGTCCTCAGATTTGGCTAGAGCTCATTTTCCTCTTTCATATTAGGTTTGCAAGGTTTTAACCAAAATAAGTTGCTAAACATTAAATTTGAAAAATAAGCCTCTGGAGCCAACTTTTATTACGATTTACTTCAGAAGAATCTTAGCAGCAAGTCCAAATTTTACAACACACCCTATTAGGACACTGTCTTTTGTAATCCATATTTAAATTTGAAAGTAAACATTTTAGGTAACATCTTCAGTGGGTTTTCTGCTCTCAAAGCCTATTTCCCCCTTCGTTTGAGGCCTGAGGCAAATAAATCCCAACTTAGCAAAAGGAGCCTACCGTCTTACCTTCCCATCCTCCAATCACTCTCCCTCTGTATCCTTCAGCTGCTCTCCTTTCTTACCAGGGTCAGCCACAAAAGGTTTCTGTCTTACATTTGGAGCCATATGACTATTGTCAAGGGAAATCTCCCACTCCCTCTCCTAAACTGAAAGTACATCTCAAAAAGACTGGTCTCCTACAAGCAAGAAAGTGAAGCTGAAAAGTCCTCTCTTACTTAGTGGCTGAATCCTTCTTACATTTGAGGGTAGAGCTAATTGTGCAGAATGTTTTAGTACTGTAACCATTACTAGCAATGTATGGTGAATATTAAGGGATTTTCACCTTTGTTCTGTAGGTTTCATGGTGCAACCAAATAAAGGCTCAGAGGAAATGAGAGCCTTTCAGGGAGAGCCAAGGGATCCTGAGAGGGATTTCTCTCTATGTACCTTTGTACACCCCCTCAGACCTCCAAGCCAATATCATACCTGCATAGGAAACCTTTAAAAAGTAATTTCCCATTTAGTAGAGAGGCCCCAAAACAGAAATTAATTCACAGGGAACTGATTTAGGGCTCTTGATTTTAAGCTTTAGTCCTATGTTTATGATTCTTTCTACTTTGCCTTTTGGGGGTGACAAGTCCCTAAATAAGACATTCAGAACTGAAATATTCCTCCACAGGCTAAAATTAAATCCCAATTTATTTATCTGACTATCTTCCAGACAGACAATCAGACTTTCAAACTGATTAATCAACTAACCACCTGTTTTAGGTTGACTTATGATGGAGAAGAACCCAGAGATTAACTTACTCTTACCTACATTTATGTTATGTTTGTCTCTGGTTCTGTAAATAACTGTTCAACAAAAGTAAAGAGACAGTGTCTATAAATCTACCATATTCAGTATAACAGCTTTTCATACTTACAAGCATTAGACGCATTCTAGTTTTGGAGATAGAATGGGCTTTGCTTCTTTAGTATATTATATTAATAATCCATTTCCAAAATAAGATAAGGATATTTTCACATTGCTTTCAGAACAAACACAACTGCTTAATTTGATATCAAAGATTCTACTGCATTCAATTTCCTTTCTGATACTCTCAATGAAAAATAACAATAGAAAAGATTGAAATTCCTGAAACATGGACCCATGTGATAAAATTTTATGATCTGCCACACTGTGTTTGGTCTGATGCCATAAAAGTCTTTCAAAATCATCTCTATCTTTTGGTAGATATCATGGTTAGCATATACATTCATACAGACAAACCTTGTCTCCAATATTCAATACTAGACAGGAATGATCATATTATAGTCTGTATACTCATTATAACTGCCTCCAAATTTCACATATTTTCTGGATCCCTAAATTTTGTTGCAGCCTAACAAGGAAAATGCATTAACAAACATGGTCTTTAAGAAGCAGGCATGGGCCAGGGATTTAGCTCAGTGGTTCCCACCCTTTCCTTGTAAGCACAAAGTCCTGAGTTTGATCCCTGATACCAAAAGAAAAGGCAGCCATGGTGGTACATGAGTATAATCCCAGAACTTGCAGCAAGTGGCAAGAGGATTGCCATGAGTTCAAGGCCAGCCTGGAATACATAGAAAGGCACTGTCTCAAAAACAAAACTAACAAAGAAGAAGGTCTTTAATACAGCATTTTCACTATCACCTTAGTTCACTGGAAAAGACAATAGGACCAATGCATTCTTAGAAGTAATAAACCAAAAATGATTTTGGGCTCAAAATCAGAATCTTCACTGAAAACAAAGCTGAAAAGGTGATACAAGTTATAAAAAGTAAAATTAGCATAATCCTCAGATAAGTTTGGTTATCTTTAA
Source organism: Petromus typicus (assembly GCA_004026965.1). Classification (NCBI taxonomy): domain Eukaryota; kingdom Metazoa; phylum Chordata; class Mammalia; order Rodentia; family Petromuridae; genus Petromus; species Petromus typicus. Next base: position 10,905 of record PVIR01033792.1, read on the forward strand.
ACAGCTGAAAAACCATACGATCATTTTAACAGATACAGAAAAAGCATCTGATAAAATTCAGTATCCACTCATGACCTTAAAAAAAAAAGGAAGAAAACAGGAACAGAAAATCATATTTTTAATCTGATTAAAGCCATCTATGAGAAACCAATGGCCAACATCATACCTAACAGAGAGAAGCTGAAAGCTTTTCCTCTAAATTCAGGAATAAGACAAGAATATCCATTATCGCCACTTTTATTTAATATAGTTCTCAAAATAATACTAGCTGGGGCCAGAGATTTAGCTCAGTGGCACTGCACCTAGAAAAAACCCAAAAAATAGGGCCGGGGATTTAGCTCAGTGATCCCGGCACCTGTCTTGCAAGCACAGGAGCCGGGGTTTGATCCCCAGTAACCACATACAATACTGGGCGTAGAGACTCACGCCCACCAGCAATCAGTACCACATACCACAGTGCCAGGTGTGATGGCTCACGCCTGTAATCCCAGCCCTAGGGAGGCAGAGGCAGGAGGATTGCTGTGATGTGAGTTGAAGGCTGAGCACAGGGCCAGCCTGAACTATAAAGCGATACCCTGTCTCGAAAAAAAAAAGAAATAAAAGAAAAAAGAACAAAAAATAACAACAGAATAATAATACTAGTTAGGACAATTCGATAAGAGAAAAAGTAAAACTGATATGGCTAAGGGAAAGATGTTGTTAAATTATCATTATTTGCAAATGACATGGCTCTCTATACAGAACACCTTAAAAACTCCACCAAGACTCCTAGAATTAACGACCAAATTCAATAGTGTAATAGACTATAAAGTCAACACTCCAAAATCAACAGCAGTCCTGTCACTAAAGGAAAGCTATTCCTCCTTTTTTTGGTACTGAGAATTGAACTCAGAGCCTCTTTCTTGCCAGGTAGGTGCTGCACTGATGAGCTCCACCCCTGGCCCACGATGGCCTCTTTAACAAATGGAGCTAGGAAGGTTTAATTTAGATCCGCATCTCTCACCGTACAGTAAGCTAAAACCAAAGTGGATTAAAGATCTAAACATTAAAACAGAAATAATCTGCTAAGGTCCTTGAACTTCCAAGGCAAGCGCCAGAACCACTGAGCTAAATCCTCTGCCCATGAAGAATTTTTAAGTACTTGGAAAGACAGTAGTTAAATTTTTTGGAAAAATGCTCAGCATGTAGGAGGTAAAAGGAAGGGAAAGGGCTGGGAGTGTTGTTCAGTTGTAGAATGCTTGCCCAGGAGGGACAGGCTGTGGGTTCCACCCTGCACAACACCCACATACCCATACCCCCCCACACACATAAGGACAAGACGGCTATGACTGAATGTCAAACACTGTGATTAGGCATTTAAATATATTTTCTGTCTTAATAACCTATAAAGTAAATAAACCTACAAACCGTACAATACAACTTATTTTATGTATTAGTACATACATACGGCAGGGTCTCAACTACATAAGCATAAAACAAAACAGTCATTGGAGATAGGCCAAATGTTAAAATCAGTGGAATTACAGGTAATGTTTCCTGCTTACTTAATACTCCTGTGTTCTTGCCTGATTTTTTTCCCCCAGTACTGGGGACTGAACCGAGGGTCTTCACAACTGAGTTATAACCCAAGCCCTTTTTTGAGATAGGATCTTCCTACGTTGCTAAGTTGCCCAGGATATGCTCCAACTTGAGTGCGATTTTCCTGACTCAGCTTCCCACAGTGCTGGGATTATAGGAAAGCACCACTATACCTGTGAAGTTCCCATTCTTAATTTCCAGGGTTCCCAAGGAAAACAACTACACAAACTAGAATAAACCATTCCCTCCTAAAACATACTTCTGATGTTTTAGGATGACTTTAGAAGCTAATCATAATTTTTTTCATTGTTGAAATCCATTACCTTTATTTTTCCCCCTTTGAACTTATTGGTAAATTTAATGAATATATTATGATCCCATATTCAACATTGAGAATTTATCCCTGTACCTGATGTATCTTGATTCTCATTTTTAAGCCCACATGCTCTATATACATAAACTTTGTTTCTATTTGTTTTTGTTTTTACTATCAATTTTTCTTTCCCTTCTTTGCTTCTCCATCTCTCCCCTTTCCTTTGAACATTTTTTTTCTATTTCACAGTACCTATCCTATATTCTTGACCTCACTTAGACCTTTAGTTTCTCATACTAGAAAAACAATACAGCATTTACACATCTGTATTCTATCTATTTCACTTATGAGTAGTATGGTCTCAAGGTACATCCGTTTAAGTATAAGTGTCTCTAATTTATCCTTCTTTATGGCTGAATAGTACTCCATTTTATTTTTTAAAATGACGAAAAAACCCCCACATCTTTATTCAGTCACCCACTGACAGGCATCTGGATTGTGTCCTTCATTTAACTATTACAATTTTCTGACTGTTGAGCTGCTATAAACATGGGTGCACATATGTCGTTGTGATTCTTTTGGGAATATACCTAAAGGAGGTAACAGGGTCAAATGGGGCCTCCAGTCCTAGTTTTTTGAGGAATGTCCACACTGATCTCCACAGTGGTTGCATCAATCTGCATTCTCACCAACAGTGGAGAACTGTTCTTTTCTCCCCACAGCCCTGCCAGCATTTGCTGTTGACTGATTTCTTGACAGCAGCCATTCTTTCTGAAGTGAGATGGAATCTCACTATTGTTTTCATCTGCATCTTTCAAATGAGTAGTGAGGTTAAACAAACACTTCTTCATATGTTTTTTTTTTTTTTTTGCTGGTTTTACTTCTTCATTTGAAAAATGTCTGTTTATTTCAGATGTTCATTTTTGAACTGGGTCTTTAAATGGTGTGTGTGGGGGGGTCTGGCAAAAACCTAATCATTTAAAAGATCGTCTAGGTCCCTTCTAGGTTTCAGTTTAACAACTTACATATATTTAATAAGCAAAATATCTATTCTGTCAACTAGACCAGTGGTGGCCAACCTATGTCACATGAGCCACAGAAAGATGTTTCTATCACTGAAAGCTCAGAAAGATTAGCCATCGCTGACCTACACTCTGGGCAGAGAAAGGAGGAAATTATGCTCCCCACTCAGAAGCCTGGCAGCAAATGAGACCTGGGGTACCCGGTAAAGACATACATTTTGAGGCCCTCAGATGACTCCTTTTTTCCTATTGTGGTTTATCCTTTAATTTGTAAATCTTATGACTGCTGAGTTAACCTATAATTTTATTTTTAGTATATGATTGTAATATATAATGGATACAAAGTTAAAGGGCCTCAGCGAGGTTTCTGGCCAATAAAGAGTGAAATGCCAGCTAGAGCAAGAGCAGCTAAGGAAAACCCAGAGTGATGAGGCCCGCCCGGCTCACTTCCCACCAAGACATAACTCTCTCCTCCCTCCATCTTCAATTGAGCACTAGAGAAACAAAGGGGGCAAAAGGAGGGCGGTACCCTAAAAGTTCAGTACATAAAACCCACATTAACACCCACTATATGTGTATATCGGACTTTTTTATTTGAGACAGGGTTTTGCTACGCAGTTCAGGCTGCCCTTGAACTCACTATGTAGCCCAGGCTGGCCTCGAACTTGCAGGGATCATCTTGCTTCAGCCTCTTGAGGGCTAGGGTTACAGGTATGCACCATCATGCACATCCTAGACAGACTCTTGTAGGAAGTCATCCATACTGCCAGATGTTTAACCCTGCTCTATACTTTCAAAATTGTGCACTGACTTGTAACTCCGGGGACTCTTGTTGTTGTTGCTGCAGAAGTTAAGGTTGTAGTCCATCCTCTACCCATCCCCCGGTTCTGGGGACTGAACTCACGACCTTCTACTTGCAAGGCAGGCACAGTACCTAAGGTTGTGGTCTTGCAATTCTCTCTCACCTGGGCAGCTGTCTGCTAGACATGCACTTGGGCATCCATAGCAGATTTTTTACTATCTCTGTTAGTATGAAATGAAAATGATTTTAATATGTACTAATGCTTTCAATTTATGTCACGGAAAGTAACCATGTAGCTAATACGTTCAATCTCTCACTAAACTTTTTTCTGATGATTAATTTTGACTTTAATCCTAGATATTTGTGTTATTTCTTAAGTTACTTTCTCCACTCATTTGGACTATACTTTTGTCATGCAGCAGATTTCATCATACTTTAAAACAAATACAAAAATCCCCACACAGCAGAATACTTTGACTTTTACTGAGCAAACCACTCAAGCACCTCTCTCCAGCAGGCTGTTCTGCTTCAAGAGAGTGCCTGCTTTCAGCTCTGCTCCAGGTACCTATCCTGATACGTCCTCCTCTGCAGATCTGCCAAGGTGGCAGCTTCTCACATCTTGTATCAGAGAGTAGCTCTTGAAATTTCAAAACTCCCAAAGCTCCTCTGATTATAAGTTTTTGTTATGACTTGCATCTAGATGTCCCCCAAACCTTGTGTGGTAACAGATGGCTGAATCTAGAGTATGTGCTGCTGGGATTAAGGGTGTGTGATTACTAAATCAGTCCACTGCTGTTCTGGCACTGCCCTTATCCCTGTAGCCTGGATATAATATAAAGCATAAAAAGAGGCTTGTCTTTTCCCTTGCTGTTTTTACTGTCCTCTACCAGCATGAACTGTCGCCCCTCTGCCATGTGCCACCCTTCCCTGGAGCCAGCCGATTGTGAATTGAAACCTCTACAAACTGTGAGCTGCATAAACCTTTCTGCCTTTAACTTTAGGTGTGGGATATTTTGTCTCAGCAACAAGCAAAGTAATTAAGCCAGCTCTATTTAAATAAATATGGGCCTTAGCACACGAAACAAAGTCCATGGCTTATTCATGGACTAGCACTACTAGGGGGCTTTGGAAAAAACAAAATAAAATAAGTTGAAGACTATTTCCGTCCCCAGAAGTTTTCAGCTCAATCAGTCCTCATAATCAGCAGTTACAGCAACAGCAGATACTGAAGGTTTAGCTTAACATATTATAATTTTTAGGTCAAATCCCACTTGAAAATGACCACTTATAACCAAAACTGTTTATAACAAAGACTGCTTCGTTTGATTATTTAATTTGATATAATCAAGATCAGCACAACAAAAGAGTATGAAAAACAGTTCATAATATATGAACGGTTATATAATATAATATATAACGGTTCTGCACATATGATTTTAAACAGAACACTGAGGAGAGGCTGCAGGGAAGGTTTGAGCAATGTATTGGTGCCAAGCAGGTCCCTCAGATATGCATCTGAATTCTCACTCATATCTACTAGCAGTATTTCTGTTTCACAAATAAAGAAATGAAGGTCAAAGAGGATAATTAATGTATTGAAGGCCACGTGGTAGGACCAGTATTAGAACCCATTTTCATTGGTTTAAAGCCACTGAGCCAATTTCATCTGTATACTCACCTCCTAATTCAGGCATCCTTGCATTATCCAAATTAATTTTACAGATTAGAGATTTCGGGAGAACAATACTATGACAGGAGATTAGGGCATGGCAACCTAGCTATGACCAGTTAACTACAAAATCTCAAGACACACGCACAGAACGATTCCCACAGCTCTGTAAATGGTGAAATCAAGCAGGTTTTCCATCAGATGGCCGAGACCTGATGTCAGCCTAAAGTGACACAAAAAAGGAGGTGATACAAAACAGACAGACCACACTAAGTTTTTGTCAGTGTCTTTGCTCTCATGTGATGGTCTAGCCTCCTGCTGTAGGGCATGTTTTCCTCCTTTTATTTGGCCCAAACTCCTTCTGTAGAGCCTGTTTCTTTTCCCACCTTTATTAAAACTCTGCTACTGCTTATATTTGTCTTGACCAATTCTTTGCTGAGGACAGAAAGAACCTAGAAGTGACTCTGGCATCCCAAAACCCTATAACAATATGCTCTCCAGTTTGAGAAACATTACTTTAATTCAGCACTATTAGCCTCAAATCTAACTGGAAGGGGCTTGGGTGGGGGAGGAACTTACCTACTATCACAAGTGAATAATAACTAAATTCATAACAAACTTCACAAGGGTTGCAGCTGGTTTCCAGGATAATAGAATGTCTCTGGAATATTTATTTTTTAGTAAAAGTTACACAGAGTTGACAGCTTTTTATGCCTAACAATAAAGCTTCTGCCTAACATCTCATAGCTTCCCTGTAAGACCCAGGAAAACTCCGATTTGCTTTGAGTCATCTGCCTCCTCTGGCAGATGGAGGGCCTGCGACTGTATGGGTATTCCTCTTGCAGCACAGCTGCGGTAAGGCCAGTTCTCCAGAGAAGTGGGCACTGTTCTCGGAAGATTACAGAGAAATCAATGGAAAATATTCACTTACTTAAAGATTAACATTCTTCAAGATGGCAGTGTCCTGAATGCAAGGGTTTTGGAACTTCTGCTGCATAATGCTTTAGGTAAAGGTGGTATCTGTTTCTCTATTCTTAGTCATTATCCTCAAAATTTAGTATTCTACAGCCCTATTCATTACCCCAAATGGAAACAATATGTTGTCTAGAAAGAAAAGCAGCTTATCTTACTCTATTACCGTAAAGAGGATCCACTGATCTATCATGCTAGCACCCAGGTGAAATGCTGTGGCTCTGGTTAAATATAAAGAAGGGTAAATTCTAAGATTTCTTTCATTGCTGCAATTGGGTTATTCTCTCAAAAACACTGTACTTGTGCTGAGGATTTAGCTCAGTGGTTCTGGTGCATAACTGGCAAGCGCAAGGTCCTGAGTTCGATCCCCTGTATCCACATA
>PVIR01033793.1:0-17664 GCA_004026965.1 Petromus typicus
GTGTGTGTGTGTGTGTGTGTGTGTGTGTGTGTGTGTGTGTGTATATATATTCTCATGTTGGAATATTTCATAATTTTAGTGCTAGGAGAAAAACTATTGTTAGTGCCATTCAGAGAGCAACCCTGACAGTGATTGAGAAAAATCAATTTTATAAGAAGTAGCACTCCAGAGAAAACACAAGATTGTTCTAAAGAAAAATGTCATTGATTTATTTTTTATCACTATACACAGAAAATGTACAGCTCTATACACTTGTTTCCATCTGGTTCATTTACTCTTATTCTCCAATCACAAGGGAAATCAAAGCTTTCCCAGCTATATTTCATTGATTTATTTTACTTTAAACATGTTTTAATGATATATTTTATCTTAAGTGTAAATAGTTATTGTTTTAGGGGATTTTTTTTTACTCACATTTACAGTGGAAATGAAGTTTATTATTTTTGAAGTTCTTGAATATTTAAAAAATAAAGAAAAAATGAACACAGACTGAAATCAATCAATTCATCAATTTTATTGTGTGATATTAATCACTGCACATGATCCTGGAATGCTGGTACACTCCAAGTATGAGTACAAAAATGGTCAGATATAACTAATAATTGGATATTTATTCCATTTTCATATCAGTATTTAAACCATTGGTTTAAACAGAAATTTTAAAAACTCAAGATTCCTCATTTAAAGAAGTTCACAAGATTTTTCAAAACCACAAATCAGAACAAGAAGCACTGATATAACATTCTATGTGGACATTGACAAAGTCTTGGTTTTCAGACCTAAATTAAAGAAAGTAATAGCAAATTTATTCATAAAAATATATTGAATGGTCAATGTGGGAAGATGATTAACAGTAACAAGCAAGTTACTTGAAGTTTCAAGTTCCAATTCCCAAAAGAAAACAATAAAATGGATTTCTCCAGAGAGTATAAATTTTATATTAATTAATCTTGGAGATATGCTGTAGCTCCTTGATCCAAAAGCCCTGAAGTTAGAGGCCATCCAACGTGGGAGATGGAAGACACACCTCATCTGAGATTAAAACTCTGCATGTTCTGAGAAAGTCATTGGTCTGAGGGAATCTTGAAAGTGTCCTTGAAGAAACTGCAATCTGACCTTGCACCAGAGGGCAGCAAGACACACACAGACAGAGACATAGACACACACACACACACAGAGTAAAACTTTTCAGATGCAGGATGACGTTCTCTTTCTCCTCCAGTCATTTCCTATGCATTACAAGTATTTTGGATTGTGGAACCTTCAAGAGAACCATACTTATACCATGCTCTGCTGGAACTGTGCCAATCATCTCTGCAAATATCCCATGCCTGTGACCAGAATTGTGATGTATTAATTGGTTAGGGTTTTTTTTTTAATTCATTCCAATTAATAATCACAATTAATGATTAAATTTAATCATTTTCAACTAAATTACCAGATTTTTAGACTATTTCCAATTTTATTTTATTTATTTTTTTTATGGTTTTTTGAGACAGGGTCTCACTTTGTAGTTCAGGCTGGCCCTGAGCTCAGCCTCCAACTCACATCACAGCAATCCTCCTACCTCTGCCTCCTGAGTGCTGGGATTACAGGCGTGAGCCACCACGCCCGGCACTGTGGTATGTGGTACTGGTTGCTGCTGGGCGTGAGTCTTCACACCCATTATTGTTATGTGGTTACTGGGGATCTAACCCGGGTTCTTGCACTTGCAAGACAGGAGCCAGAACCACTGAGCTATACTCCCTGCCCCTGTCAATTTTATTTTAGATAAAATGCAAATATATAGGCCAGGAGTTAGCTCATTGATTCCAGTGACTGTTTTACAAGTGCAAGGTCCAGGGCTCAATCCCTGTTAAACATATACCACTATGCTGTGTGTAGGGACACACGCCAACCAGCAATCAGTACCACATACCACAGTGATGGCATGGTGGCTTGTGCCTGAAATGGCAGCACTCATGAGGCAGAGGGAGAAAGATTGCTGTAAGCTCAAGGCTGAGTTAAAAACCAGCCTGAACTAAAAAGTGAGACTCTGTCTCAAAAATAAATAAATAAATAAATAAATAAAATAAATAGAAATAAAGGCAAACATAAATAATAGAAAATTTTACTTGCTAAATGCATTTGAATCTTAGTAATTTCATTCTTGTTGATTTTAAATGAGATCTAACATCTGAGAAAAAGTAATAGTTTTGAAATAACTACTCTAAGGAAACATATTAAATTGTGTGAGAGCATTGTAATTCAATAAGGCTTTAAAATATTGTTTTTAGTTTTTTCACTAAATTACAAAATCAGTTACGGTTTTTAACTAAAATGAGAACTAATTTACAAATAAATTATAATTTGACCATATATGTTTGTTGGAAAACTGAAAAAATTTTCCTTAGTTTTCAAAACGAATTTTCTGAAAGACACAATAAATAAAATATCTAACAGAACAGTGAATGAATATTTATATAGAAGCTAACTGGGAAGAATATTTGGTATATTCAGAAAAATTCAACTTAGTATTTAAAAGTTAAACTATCATGTGTGCTTTAATTTATTTAAGTCTAGACACATTTAAGATTGAAATCAGCCTTGGATATTTTGTGATCTAAATAATAATTCAACTGGTAACATACTTTATATTGTGTTGAATGATTTAGATCAAGTAATTATGCGATATAAAATTCTCCCATACCAAAAGAATATTTAGCATCTACATCAGTCAAAGAGAAGAAAATGTTTTGAATCATACAGTGCAGGAAGTGATGGCTCATGCCTGTAATCCCAGCACTCGGGAAGCAAAGGCAGGAGGATTGCTGTGATGTGAGTTGGAGGCTGAGCTCAGGGCCAAACTGAACCACAAAGCGAGACCCTGTCTCAACAACAACAACAAAAACAAAAACAAACAAACAAACAAACAAAAAAACCAAAAAAAAAATTCACTCTTGAATAAATCTCTTGACTCAAATTACATAACTGTTTCTAAAAAAATAACTGATTCATGAAGCCAAAGTATGAAGTATAGAATTCAAGGATGTACAAAATTAAGAATGAGAAAGATGAAAAAGTGACATAATTATCATTAAAAGGGATTCTACATGGAGAGATAAGCAGTACAGAGTATATGTAAGTTTTGAAAGTTGGCAAAAATTACAGTCTATCCTAGTATATTATTTTGTATTTTATTTTATGTATTTTATTTACTAGCCTGTTTAAAACAATGTATAAGACAACAAACTGTTTAAAGCAGGACACATATTATACTTTCACACAATCTTCACTGCTTTGCATTTTGACTATGCACTGGAATTTCACATTTCATTTCATGACATGAGCATGTGAACTTGAGCATGCATTAGCAACACCTCAGGGTGGAGCATTCCCTGTTTTGCAATTCTGAAATATTACCACTTCACTGCTCAGCCAAAACTTGAATATCAGGAACCAGTGACCTTAGAGGTTCCTGAAGATGTTTAAATGTACAGGCATTTCTACCTCAAATCAAAATGTACAGTTGTAGAGAGAGAGAAAGGACTAAAACACCTCCAGAAGAAAAGAACTGACATACATTTCTTAAGCTATTTCAATTTTTTTACAACCAAAAATTGTATTCTTCCAGTTATAAGATTATCATTGTTCATTTAAATTATAGACTAGCATTTAAAACTTGCACTTAATACAAAAGCCTACACACACACACAATACAGAAAGCTGTGAAAAAGCAGAATGTTCACTTACTATTTTTCATCTCTGACTGATTAATTGATTATACCTTTGAAACACTGCATACATGAAAGATATCTATTTTCATTTCACATGATGATTTAGAATATTGACAGTACACAAATAGCATCCTAGAATAAATGTTCAAAGTTTCTTACAATTTGAATTTACTAGACATCTGATGCTTGTTCTATCTACGCATATTGAAGTTTACTGCTCTGAGAAAAACTGGGTGTCAGCAGCATTTACTGTCTTATTTTTCTGAGATAGTATATGTAATTAAGCACTTTCTACTACTGGCACCTGATTACTTATTTTATTATAAAATTTGATGGTATTTTAAAATTATACATTAATTAAAACCATCATGAAGAAAACCAGGCTCAACACCAAGTGCTTTCAATAACTAAAATGCACATGTCTAAGCATGTTTGGAGATTCACTGATAGGCCGGTCCTCTGGGATTCCCTTCAGAAAGTGATAACTCTCTCAAAATTTTCTTAGTCATAAAATTTTATTAGGGAGAAAACTTCAGTTTGATCAAAACTATTTTTCCATTCCAGCATGTATGTTATGGATGAGCCCTTGCAATGATATACTGTACAGAAGTGTGATTGAATCAGGGTCAATGGAGCCACTCAAGGAAATTTTGCCATTTATCAGCAGATGTTCATAGTTTTTAAAAAATCATGGGGTTGCACTTATATCTAACGAGGAGTGGTCAAGGATAGTGCTTGATATTTTTCAATGCATAGAGCAACTAACCATGAGAAAAATCCAATAATGTCAAAATATCAGTAAGGTCAGTTTTAAGAAAGCCTATTTCAGAGAGATCTATCCAAGTCCTAGTCAAATCAGTAGGATGTTTTTTCATGAGTTCTAGGATTAAATCTAATATATAACAACTTGATCTTATAGTCTAGAGCTATGGCATATCCACAGATATTTTTCTATGAATAAAGTAAGAAAAAAAAGAAAATTATGAAGCACATGTTAGTAATAAAGTCTTCCTTCTATTTTATAGTATGCTAAAGAGCAAGGCACAAAAGCAACTTGGGTCTTACTATAAATTAAACCATTCAGTTCTGATTATAAATTCCGTCATATATATATATATGACTATATATATATAATATATATAATTTATATATATAATTTATATTTATATATTTATGTATTTTAAATTTGAAATAATATAGGAAACAGGGGCAAAACCTATGTTGAAGTTTTGTATCTGCTAAACTTATTATTATTATTATTATTATTATTATTATTTTAGGTTTTTTGAGACAGAGTCTCTCTTTGTAGTTCAGGCTGGCGCTGAGCTCAGCCTCAAGCTCACATCACAGCAATCCTCTTGCCTCTGCCTCCCAAGTGCTAGGATTACAGAGTGAGCCACCACGTCCCGCACTGTGGTATGTGGTACTGGTTGCTGCTGGGTGTGAGTCTCCACGCACAGTATTGGATATGGTTACCAGGGATCGAACCTGGGTCCTTGTGCTTGCAAGACAGGCGCCAGAACCACTGAGTTAAATCTCCGGCCCTAAACTTATTATCTAATCTACTAGAGAGCAGGCTTTTAAGGAATGAGAGTGTGTCATTTTACCTTCATATGCAGGATGGATCCTTGCACATTGTAGTGATATAGTAATTCTAAGACTAAAAAATGTAATTTTATCACCAAGCTTGACATACTGCACAATTCAAGTTGCTCATATTGTTATTGAACTTATTTACTTCTCATAAAATTATTTGAACTCTAAAATTTAGTGAAAAGTAATTTTAATATTTAATCTCTTTCAACTTTGCCAGTCCATAGCATTATTATACAAGTTCGGCTCTTGGAAACACTTATATTCATGAAAATGTAATCTTCCATCTAGGGTGAAATTTTGAAACAACTGATTTCTCTTCTATTTTCTCCTTCTGAGTAAATCCATTATCCTGGATCTTTACAACATTTTTATAAAAAAGTATCTAATAAAACAATTGTTTAAATCAAGTTTATTGGTGATGCTTATATTAACTAGTTTAAAATAGAGCTCAGTAGGTGGCACTTAACAGTAATCCAAGAATTCCTGGAAGATGAGGCAGGAGGAATTCCTGTACAATTTAGTAAGTTAGTAAGACTCAAAATTTAAAAAAATAATAATAATATAATTAAAAAACATGGAATGTAGCTCAGGGAAAACTCCACAGTCAGTAAGAATATAAAAACACAATTTAGCAAATTAATGTAAGGAATGTTATGTCTAGGATTTATTTTTTTGTCTCAAACACACAATCTCTAGACACTAATTTGGCTCATTTCCCTAGGATATTGTTCTACATACTTAGACTGCCTCAGCAAGGCTTGAGGAACTCTACTGGTGGTCAGAAGCCAGTCACTTCATATTCAATGATGATATGTGACAACGTAATAGTAGTAATTGCACTTGAAAATGGAGAGAAAGAAAGTATGTGGCAGTTACTTTACCACATAAATCTTGAAATCCAGCCAATCACAGCTAATATCACAATCTGAGAGCTACAGAATATTTCTTGATTGAGCTGATATTCCATCCCTGAAGTAGTGTTCTGTCTTTTTCTTGCCTGTAGACCTTTATTCCATGATATAAATGTTCATTTTTTAATAAAAATGAACAATAATTATAGCAATATCTTTCTCAATTTTGCCTCTGATAAAATAGCAGATTTTGAAGGCCTTTATATTTTTCCACTTGGACTTTTTTGTCCAAGCAACATTTATATTCCTGTATAATGTCCTGCTTATTTTTTTGAGCTTTCTCTAGAGGTTGCAGGAGACCAGCCCCTGCTATGGATGATTAACCAGAATGGGAGAATAGGGGTTAAAGGCACAGTAATTTAAAATAATAGATGCAGGGGGCTCTTCCAGGTAGTTAACAAAGAACACTCAGAATTCAGCTCACCTTACTTTCATTAAAGTAGACATGGGAGCAAGCAATTTGGTTAAGAGAAGATTTATCTTCCTCTTGTTACTTACTTTACCTACTCAGGTGAACCTAGATCTCAGCTGTGTTGACCCAACTTGCAACGTTGCCAAAGGAGGCACAGCTCTGTTTTATTCTCTTTTGTGCTTGCAGAGGCCAATTAGACCTTGATCCTCATTATCTGATCTTCTACCAAAGCTAATGGTTTTTATTGTATTCTCTGACAGTTACACCCACAGTGATTTCTTGGGAAAACTTCCCTAAATATTAGTTAGGTGAAGTCTCTTTAAAAATTATTATAAGACTTTTGGGTGAGGACATGTTGGAAGCCGTTTGCTACAGTGCCATGGCTGCCCATGCAGGAGAGAAAAAGTCGACCTGATTTCTGGATCAGAGCCCAAGATTGTCTACCTTCCTCAAGGATAATTACTGTCTTTCCCAGATAAACTAAGAAACTTTACATACCCTCGTGCCATATTAAACTAAGAACCTCTTAATCTTGGCCAGATTAAATTAAGAACATTGTCAGCACACCTTGTCCACCAGTTCTTTCATTAACTTATTTTTTTCTTTTCTGTACACGTGAATGAAGCTAATTGGCTCGTAGGAAGTACTTAAGAAATGTAAAAAAGGCTGTTAAATAAACGTGGAGCTCATTCGGTATTGACTGGTGAACCCTTTCAAGTCCCGCTGTCCTGTCTTTATTTATTTCTCATCCTAGCCCCTCAGCTCGGTCACCCCATGCTCTGCCCAGCTGACCCCGATAATGCAAGCCATTCTGAAAACTTAACCAATCATCTTTATGCTATTTTCCAGCCTTTGGTCATAAAGTTCTCTCCTGCTTTAATTTATTTTGTAAATTTAAGATCTTACAGTTGATAAAATATTTCATTTATGCAACCAGAAATATCTGGATTATCCATGATATTCCATTATACATATGCATACAGAATAATATTTTAGCCTAATTTCCTCTTTAAATTTTATAATCCTAAATGATTTTTCCAAATATCTATCTAAATTCTCTGCCCAAAATTCACAGCTTGCTACATGACTTTGTGTGTTCTAGGATACTGTAATTATAGCTTCAATTATTTTACTATTATATATTGTGCGCTATCATTTTCCAAACTTCTTTAAAATTTTCTTTACCGCATTAATAATGTGAGTTTGTTTCTCCTAAAGTCAAATCATAATGGAAGCAAAACATTAAATTTTATTTCTTTTTATCCAAATCTTTAATGGTATGTTATGAATTCACATCATCATCACATTCAACATTGATAGAGTTTGTACCAGATTTCATTTATTTTTGTAGCACTGATTTATTACTATAGAATAAACCATTGCCAAAGTCAAGATATTAAGACAAAGAAAAATATTAATTTTGTTGACATTTCTGTGGGTTGGCTATAAATAGTTTGTATTAATTCATTCTGCTTTCATGTAGTGTAGTAAGTTAGGAGACATTCAATGAAATGTATGATATATATATATATATTATATATATATATATATATATATATATATATATATATATATAGCATATACATACATGTAATGAATCTGAGAATGTGTTGAAAGTTATCATGTTAAAGCTTAATTTGTTTCATTGTGGCAAAGTTATCAAATAACTTGTAATTAAAAGAAAGGAAAAGTTTCAGATAATTCATAGGAATATGAGTACTTAAATAGTAACATACAAGTTTTCAGTTAATATAAATATTCTGCTTTAGTTTAGGCTGTCATAAAGTACCATAGACTGGATGGGTGGCTTATAAATAACAAAAATTTATTTTTCATGATTTTGAGGCTGGACATTAAATTCTACAGTGCTAAGAGATTGAGGTGAGTCTCATCTTTTACATTGTAGAAAGTAAATTTCTCCTTCATCCTCAGATGACAGCAAAAGAGCAAATTAAATCTATTGCTTCTTCTGATAAGAGTTTATAAAGCATGATGTGAAGCCTCTACCCTCATCATCTAATTTCTGCCTAATGGATTCAATTCCAAATACCATCATATTTGGGTCAATACTATCCCACTGACCACATATGAACTTGGGAGGAAGGTGGGACTAAATCGTCCATAGTGGATCTCACATCTAACTTTTGTAATTACATTGAAAGGGAAAATCAAATGTTTAAACCTCCCACTGAAAGTCCTTGCTTGCTTCTTACAAGGCTCTGAGCTAGTCCCCCCACCTTCTTGTTTAACTCTGTAACCTTTGCTAGGTTCACTACAGAGCTGCCAGGGCCCTGAGCTTTTGTCACAATTCAGGTTCGAAGCCTCAGAAGACTCAGGTCTTGAGCTAAAAAATTCCTTTATTGTTAAAATGGATTCTTATTGCTTCTCTTATAGGTGGAAATCTGTGCATTGTTCTAACTAATGGAACCTGTAACCTATATGTTGCAGTAGTCAATGAGATTTGTAAGTTTTCAACCAATAGAAATGCTGAAACAAACCAATGAAAGGATAGGAAATGAATTCAAGCTTAACTTCAAGAACATTCTGGAACCAGGGTTTCAGCAGAGCCAAGGACCAGCCTCGGTAGGGAGAGCTCCTAGGCTCATCCAACATCTTTATATTTTTTAAAATTTATTTCATTGGTACATTTTATACATATATTATGATCACATTTGGCATTGACAATTTGTACCAGTACATGACATATCTTGATTCTCATTTTTTCCCAATCTCCCTAACCTCCCTACAACCTTCACCTCTATATACATCAGCTTTGTTTTCCTTTTGTTTATTTTTTATCATCAAACATTTTTTTCTTTCCCAGGGAAAAGAGGGCAGGGGGAAGTAAAGATAGTCTACTAGCCTTAGAATAAAGCTGTACTCTTTGACTCTGAAATTCCTTAGTGTGAATTCCATTATCCTGTTCTGGCTGCATGCAGCCCAGACCTGCAACACTCAAACTGCCTACACTAGCTGGTGTACTGCCACTTCAATATATAAAATCTCATCATGTAAAAAAAATAAGAATGAGGATTAAAAGCTAGAAGAGCCTCATCTGATGAAATGCCGAAGATATGCTGATTAGCAGAAACATGGTTTGTACTGGAAACAGAAAATAATTTAATAATTAGTGTTAGTGCTAGGGAAAGTGGTACATCAGTAATCCCAGCATCTGTGAGGCCAAGGCAGGAGGATCATTTGTATTTTGAGCCTCGCCTGTGCGACAGAGTGAGTACAAAGCCAGCCTTAACTACATACCAAAAACCTTCTCAAAGAACAAAGAGTAGAATAGTAACAGTAAATGCCTGTTGTCTAAAAATATAAACTTTGTAAATGATGCCAGAGATTTGTTAGAATCTTAATTTTGTAATCATATACCTCTATCTTTAAGGAGAAGGTTACATTTCATGAATGAAAAAGAGACACCAGATTATATGACAATAAACTGAAGCAATCCATCACCTGCTAGTTCTTCAGGCTCTAATATACATATATGATTGATAAGTAGCACTAAGAATTATCAATTTCCTGTTTCTGATTATCTTGATTTCTTTCAGAGGCTTTATCCTTTATCTGTATTTGAAAACATTAAGCTCAAGTTTTTTATGAAATATCCAATTATTCTTTTTGAGATAAGTTCCCACTGTGTACTTCAGGCTGGCCTGGAACTCACAGTGATCCTCCCACCTCAGCCTCTATGAATGCTGGGACTTCAGTAGTATATAAACACTCACTACTTTCCTTTATTCTTTTCCTTGAGATTCTTTTGGGGGAGTCCTCCATTGCTCTTTTTTTTTTTTTTTTTTCAACTACAAGGTGTATTTTTTTCTCTTCTTCTTGAGGCTTTTTCTTTCAAGTTTTGAGACATATTGACCACTGAACAGAAATACAAATCATAAGTGTCTATCCAGACAAGCAGTAAGCCATATCTTTAAAAGTATCACTGCTTATATTTAAATCATGACAATTCTCTTCATCCTTACACAAATGACCTTACTTTTCCAAGGGAAACAGGCAAGAAGATTCACATTTATATAACTCTCTCTGTGACAGCATCCTGAACACTGCAGGAGTTTGTCTGCGAGGGCTTCAGAGCATCTTAGGTTTATTTTCAGCTATTTAGCACTTTTATCAGCTACTGCTGTGTTCTATTTCCTCCTAGAAGACTCATCCAATCTAATCAAATCTCATCCTCACTCGATTTGTACTTATCACCATGAAGTATTGATACTTCCAGTGGGATAGAAGTTGAACTTGAAAAGGGTGGCACAACATCGATGATATTTTCTTGTGGGATATATTGAGGGAACTTCTCTCAGGTTTGCTTTCTTCATCTTAGGAAACAAATTAGAAGAGAAAGTTTCACATTAGCAGCTGTAGTATAGAAAAATATTCTTATGAATTCAAACAACTGACACTTTCCAAAAAGTAAAAGCCATAAGGATTTAGTTTTACCACAAAACCTTTTAGGAACGAACACACATACACACACACACACACACATGCACACACTCACACACACACACACACACACGCACACACTCACACACGCATGCACATGACCACAAACCATGCTGAGGAGTTGATACTAGTCATGTAATAAACAGAGAAACTCAGCAAGTCTCTGTGGATTCACACTGAGGATGTATTCATTAATCTACACCCAAATGACTCTTCTTAGTTTCTCAGCAACTCAAAAAGAGGAAACTTCAGGTATTGAGAAATCAGTAATCATAGCATCAATTATTCCCCTAACTTCTCAGGAAGGTCGTTAAAAATGAAAATCATTATCAAGAATACACCAGCAACACTAAGATCCTTTATACTTTTCCTGACTCATGGCATAATAAGTATCTTTTCTGTTTTTTTTTTTTTTTTTCCAGAGATTATTCAGAGGCTGTATGCCTTGTTTATATACGTTTTTCTCTTTTAATTTATTTTCCCTTTATTGGGTTTATTGGTACATTTTAGGTACATTTTATTATCACATTCAATGTTGAGAAATTGTACCTGTACATCCTGTATCTTGATTCTCTACCCCCTACATACATAAGTGTTTTTTTTTTTCCCATTATCTGTTTTTAGCATCATTTTTTTTCTTTCCCTTCTTCAATGCTTAGTAAAGGAACACTTGACTAGTAGGGTGATATTGATTATTTTATAGATGGGAATGATGGCACACACTTGAGATTCTAGTGCTCAGGAGGTAGAGGCAAAAGGATTGTTATCAATTTGAGGCCACCTTGAGTGACATAGTGAGTTCCAGTACTACACTTCCTAGTGTCAAACTTGGTAAGAAGTTTCAGGTCAAAGAATTGGACTTGATTCTCTTTCCTTCTCAGAAGCGTGAATCATCTCTGCACTGTGCACCCTGGTATTGGATGAGGGATTCCACGTCTTCTTTAATGTGTCTTTTTATTTTTTTCAAAACTCTAAATTCAAACACTCTTGTCTCATTTGGTTTTCTCAGTATTCATGACATTACTTTGATGTGTGGATAGCTTTTCATGGTGAGTTTAGGAGTTTTTGACCCCCTAAAGTATATGACTTATTCATCATCTTGTTCCTTGCTCTATGTACAATATTTTTCCTTGCATTAACATAAATATATCAACATGCTGAAATATAGTATCTTCTATAATTTTATATTTAATTTCTACAGCTGAAATCTAATGACATTTAAAAATTGACTGTCTTGCTTAGAAATTATGACATATTTGAATATAAAATAAAATATTGTAAGAACATAGAATGTATAATAAAAAATTAAGTAAGGTATTATTTACCATTTTCCTAATGTTAACCAATTTTGTTATAAAAATGTATAATAGAATTTGATAACTATCTTTTCATTGCATAATGAGTGATATTTTTATGTGTGTAGAATTTGTTTTAACCTCTGAGTTTGAAGGCGCTCATTGGAAGGCAAAGAGAAATTCCTGGCAAAATAAAAAATGTATTTCAAATAAGGATATTTCAAGTTACAGTCAGGGAATAGCTTTTATGTTAATGCTTCAATTTTTATCAAAATAGGTCCTTTTCTAAAATGATTCCATTCAACTCACCCTACTTATTAACATGAAATATATGATGGACCTGTCTCTCTTAGGAAACCTACAAATACCTCTCTCCCTAGGTAAAACTGTCTCAATATGGAGATTGGATGGGGTGGATTGTCTAAGACATGGACAAAGTTTCATTTTAATTATTCAGAAATAACTCAATCTAAAAGTTTGAAGTAGAATTTTGACAACTTATTGAGGTCACCTTCATCTGTTACATATTAATTGAAATAATGTTTTTTCACTTATCTTTAAGCATATAGAAAAATATCCTTTAAAGGATATTGTTAAGCACACTCCTTTATTTAACTGTATCACTTCATATACCTCGAGTACATGCTTGTGTTATAATTCCATAATTATAACGTTTCATCATTGAAATTATACAGACTAAAATCAAACAAAATCATCGTATTCCACATAATGCTTTCTTAATAGAAGTAGGTAATTGACACCTGTTCATTCCAATGTTAGAAATGCCATTTCCTGAAGGAGTAATTTGCTAGAATGACCTCAGGATAATATCACTCATGCACTTTGTGGTTTGCCTCCAAAGATCAGTGAAATTATTAAAATTAAATGAACTGAAACTTGCCATCAAAATTAGGCTATTAATAACATTCAGCATAGTTGCAATTGTACATGTTCTAATTTATTACATATAAAAAACTGTCAATTTTTTATTTTACCTTCTTTGTTTTCATTTACTTCATTTTCTTAACTTTTTAAAAGATGATGCTATAAAAGAACTCTTACCAGTGTCTCAATAAAAATAAAAAGATAACAGCAACAATAACAAACTATTTGTTAATTGTGAATCTTTTGTGAATAACAAATATTAAATTAGCCTCAATAACTTAGTTTCAGCATGAATGGTGGTGAGTTTTGTCAATTAGAGTTGAATAGTAGATACTCATGTATCAGTAAAACTTTATTTCTGGATGTGCCTGTAATGGTATTTCCAGAAAAATATAGTATTTGAATTAGTAGAAAGAATAAAGAAGCTCTTGTCTTACTAGTCTTGATATGGCTCATTCAATTCCTTGAAGGATCAGTTGGAACAAAATATTGGCAAAATAAAATTCTCTCTCTCTCTCTCTCTCTCTCTCTCTCTCTCTCTCTCCCTCTCTCTCTCTCTCACTGCATTATCACTTGCAATTCTTCTACTGGCCTTGGATATCTGTGCTATTGGTGTTCAGATACCCTCAGTTCTCCTTTGTCTCCAAAAAAACAATTCTACATATTTTCCTAGGTCTACAAGTCCTAAGGGGACCATCACATACCTGTTGGTCTCCAGTTTCATATATATATTTCTGTTTGCTAGTCTGGAGAATCCTATATTATTATTTTCTCCTTGCTGAGCAGAAATATCTAGTGTTCAAAATTAAAATAAGAAAAGCTCTTTGTATTTTCCAGTTTATAGAGATTTCATTTCATGTTCATGGCAGTGAAGAAACAGTTTATGGTAGGCAAAAATCATCAAGCCATAAAGCAGCAAGGCATCAAGTGCACTACAAAACCCTCTTTCTGTTACTTTTATCCCTTGTAGGCTACCTCCCCTTAGAATGGAAAGCACTCACATCCACTGTGGCACAACTTTAATCCTAGCATTACACTAGGAAGCAATATTAGAATCACACTTAATCTAGCAACACACATTCTAGATCCAGCCACCTCCAAAAATCTCCACCTCTGATCACAAAAGGCTTTGTGAGAACATTGAGACACAAACTGTGACAAAACCTAAATTAAAATGAAATCCAAATATAAAATGAAGAATATCAAACAATTTCTTTTTTCTCCTTTAATTTTTTTCCATTGAATAATCCTTTGTGGAAGAAAATAACAGACCTCTATAAAATTATTCTACACCAAAATTGTAGAAACGCTAATGAAGAAAAATAATTAAATCTTCACTAATGATAATGATATTATAGTAATTAGGATGGGATATCCACTTATTTGGCTTAAGAATGCACACAGAGGAATAACATAGAATATTTCTGTGAAGCCTCAGTACATCATTGAGTCTTGGCGGTGGAGACATCTTTTTGTTTCTGGTCCTAGTTCTTTGGAACAGCTTCCCTCTAATGAATCAAGAATCTCTTCTCCCTCCACACTGACATTTATGCCTTGAAACCAGCCAATGTGGACTGCATACCTGAAACCACAAGCCAAGTTAGACTTCCCTGAAAGGATGTGGGGGCTGAGTATTACGTCTCCACAACATGAAAGGTGATTACCAATACAAGCGTGGACATATTTTATACCTTGATTTTTTTATTGTCTAAATTATTTTCAGCAGCATCAATCTACAAATCAGAAAATAAGGTTTTAATTTTCATGCATACATACATTGAGAGTCAAAGAAGAATATGGAAATGTTATTATAGAAACAAATATAAATAATTTCTAACTATGGCATGACATATCTATTTGACACTTTGTAGTTTTCATAACCTTGTTGAATATCACCTTATAAATAAAGCTAATTTCTGACATTCAGGTTTGTTGTGATAAAATTCAGTACATTATGTATATGAAGAGAAAAAACAATATTCTGTCATTTTTCTAACAGGAAAAAATGAACAATTTTGTGTGCAATTGGAAAGAGTAAACCAATAAAGTAATATAAATAAGCATTCAAATTATGAAATTGAGTTTTATAACCTTGGGTAAATTTTTTGCATAATGATATTCTTGGAAAAAGTTTAAAAACTACTATTTGATATTTTATGTGAGGTATCATTTTTAAATTGTTTACAATTAAATAAGTATGCACATTATTTTTATTAGTGACATGATTTTAAGTGGCTGTATTTTATTAATAGAACTGAGGTTAAAAACCTTCTTCTTTGATTAAAATCACATTTGAAGATTTCAAATAAATTATTTATTTTTCAAGAAGAATTAGTAAAATGATGAAATATCATAATGAAAAGATACTCAACGTGAAGACTCAGATACTGCTGTACTTGTAAACTATCTGTTAATCTAGTCGTATCTGATGCTATTTCTTAGTGATGCATCTCTTTTGAACAATCTAATAGGAAGGAAACTCACATTGAAACTAGTATAAAAGATACTATATCAAAGTTATATTCCATACCAGGACTTTTTATTTTTCTCTTGAGGTAGTCACAAATTAGATCTGAATTAATATGTTCAAAAGAATACCTTTCATGAATTCTATATCATAAAATGAATTTTTATTTGGAGATCTTAAAAAATTGCATTAATGGGGAAAGTTGCATAACATTTGTTTTGGTTTTATAACTTTACACATTTTAGAATTTTTTCTAGAATGAGTTCTTAAATTATTTTCCATACCATGCAGGGAGTAAATTCTGTGAGACTATTACTGATCATGAATAAAAACACAAAGTGTTTTAATAAGCTATACAAAGAAAACAAAGAAATAAGTGAAACAAATTTAATTCAAGCAATTAGTGAGAGATTTTAGATTTTATGAAAAAGTTTCTTCAAAAAGTTTTTGCAAGGAGGGCCAGGGATATAGCTCAGTGGTTCCGGCACCTGTCTTGCAAGCACAAGGTCCCAAGTTCGATCTTCGGTAACCACATAACAACACTGGGGTGTGGAGGCTCATCCCAGCAGCAATAAGTACCACATACCACAGTACGGGCATGGTGGCTCACGCCTGTAATCCCAGCACTCGGGAGGCAGAGGCAGGAGGACTGCTGTGATGTGAGCTGGAGGCTGAGCTCAGGGCCAACCTGAACCACAAAGTGAGACCTTGTCTCAAAAAACCTTAAAAAAACAAAAAAACAAAAAACCCCAAAAAAACAACAAAAAAAACCTTTTTACAAGAAAATAAGATATTATAATCTTTTTATTTCCAAGTTTTCAAATTACATGATTAGCCTTTCTATAGTATTTCTATACAAAGTCAGTAGCATAGTACTAATCTGTAATAATAAATTATTCCATAAAGCATCATTATTAATACTCAAGAAATGCAAAACATCTTGTGGCGTATGTTGTAAAAAATATTGGAATTTCTACTATTTAGTGTGTGTTATTTGTATGGTGTTTTAAGGAATAATGTAGACACTAAAATTATCATGGAAAAGTTTATGAGGTAGTCAACTCTTGATTGGAAAAGAAAGAAGAAAATATATACCCCTAGTCAGAAATTTGTCTCAGTGGTTCTGGCACTTTCCTTCAAGCACAGGGGTCCAGGTTAGATCCCCAGTAACCACACACAATAATACTGAGTGTGGAGACTTAGGCCCACCAATAATCAGAACCATATGCCACAGTGCCGAGCCACTAAACTCAACACTCAGGAGGCAGAGGCAGGGGGACTGCTGTGAGTTTGAGGCTGAGCTCAGGACCAGCTTGAACTACAAAGAGAGACAATGACTCAAAATATTTAAAAAATAAAAGAAAATATATATCCCAATGAATTTTAGTTGGAAGTTGAAATAACACAGTGCTGTTACATTCACTTAAAAGATGTATGGCTATTTGTAGCATGGTTCTCTGTACTTTCTATTCTTTTTGTTCTTGAATGTTAGATTCCTGAAAAGAAGCCTTCAGCAAAATTGTTTTTCTATTCATGAACTCTGCATTGGGTGATGAACATGAATACAGCCATCTTACCCAGAATCATGGAATAATTACAGTTTTGAACAAAGGTACCGCTCTATGTATATATACAGATAAGTTGTATACTTTCACAGGTGTTTTTATTTATTTATTTATTGTTTATTTGTTTGTTTGCTATTGGATCCTGCTATATTTTAGACTGGTCTTGAACTCACTATGTAGCTCAGGCTGGATTCCACAATCTTTTTGTGTCACCTTCCTGAGTAGCAGAATTATAATCTTGCACACGAAGCCTGGCCTTCACAAGACCTTTTTTTTTTTTTTTTTTTTTTTTTTTTTTTTTTTTTTTTTTTTTTTTTTTTTTTTTTTTTTTTTTTTTTTTTTTTTTTTTTTTTTTT
>PVIR01033794.1:0-17682 GCA_004026965.1 Petromus typicus
ACAGTCTCCATGGAATAAAAGTTATTTTATTTCATTTTTAGATATCAATTTCATTGAGGATACTTTTGGAATTCTAGCTGTAGTTGAAGTTCTGGCACATATTTTAGAAGCCCACGTCTTGATCTCTTGTAAAAACACATGGTCCATTAATACCAATGGTCTTCTTCAAATGACTCTGGAAATCACCAGCAGTTTAGCCACTACTTCTTGTTTAGAACTCATGTTTTGGTTTGGCTTGATTTTTCTTACCTGTTCAGCTATGTGGAGATTTGCATGTGTTTACATTGTTTCAGTATTATATGTGTTTTTCTTTTTTCTTTCTTTCTCTTTCTTTCTTTCTTTCTTTTCTGTCTTTCTCTTTCTTTCTTCTGTCTGTCTTTCTTTCTTTCTTTCTTTCTTTCTTTCTTTTTTTCTTTCTTTCTTTCTTTCTTTCTTTCTTTCTTTCTTCCTTCCTTCCTTCCTTTCTTTCTTCCTTTCTTTCTTTCTTTTCTTTTTTTTTTTTTTGAAGACAATGTCTCACTATGTACCCCGGGCAAGCCTTGAACTCACAGCAATCCTCCTGCCTCTGCCTCCCAAGTGCTGGGATTACAGACAGGCATGAGCCATCATGCTTAGCACTGTGGTGCATGGTACTGATTGCTGACACGTATGAGTCATCACACCTGGCTTTGTGGTATGCAGTTACTGGGATCGAACTAAGGTCCTTGTGTTTGCAAGGCAGATGCTGGAACCACTGAGCTAAATACCCAGCCCTATAAGTGTTTTTCAACAGATAGGTTTTGCAAGGTGTTTTCTCCATTATATTATCAGAAATGGAAGGCCTTCTTAGAGTGTTTTTGTAGGAACTAAAAAGGATTATACATTTAAAAACTTAAGAGAGATCCTGTCACACAAGGAATTCATTACAATAAATGTCATTTCACAGATACACACACACACATTTATGGAATTTGTAAGTGATATACAATAATATATTACTGGCTATTATGGTTGGGAACATAATAAGTGCCTTGAAACTATTCTTATGGGAAATGTGCGTTTTGACTGAGATGTATGATTTTACTTGAAGCAACCTCAATAATCACTACCCCTCCCCATAAAATAGGTCACTGATGTGTAGGATGACATGTAGTAAGAACATTGTGCTATTTGTTATTCATATAGAAATGATTACTCTAGTTTACAAAATTCAAAGTACATATTTTACTTATGTTTGTTAATTGATACTAAAGCAAAACCCACTAGACATAACAAAAAAGCTATGTTCAAATATGTCACTCTGTGGGTTTCTATGTGTGAAGGCACAGTGGCTTTTAAAATGGTATAGAAGAATTAAGTTCCAAAGAAAACATAACCCAAGTCTATCAATGAGTAATCTAGGTCCAAACCAACATAATCAAAGTCTGAGGAAGATCAGTAGGACTACAAGTTAAACCAAGTTTCCATTCTGGAAAGTAAAGTTTCGGTTGAAGTAGAATATACATGCCATTTACTTATTAATTCTGCCCAAGCATTGATCATCTTGGGTCTGTTCAGTCTTTTAATTCTGACCTAATGAAAGTTTTTAAAGAAAAACTTTTCCATGGTTAAAATGATTTCATTCAGAATAACTAGCAATTTAACTTTTTATCCATAGGATTTTATATTTCTAAATGAGCCAAGCTATATGTGTGTGTGACATACATCAATTAAATAATAATGCTGATAAAAGTGCTTTTTATTCAATATCTCATGTTATAAATACTTAATTTTGAACAATTTGCCTAACCAATTTTAGACTGAATTTATTTTATGGCCTTCTATTTTTTTTTTCTTTTTTGTCCCACAAACAAATACACCGTGTACTTTGCAGCTTGAGATATTTGGGGCTTTATTTCATTTTTAAGTGTAATCTTTCTACTACTACATTTTGGTTCAGGCTCACTGTACATGAATGCAATAGTTATTATATTATAAGCAGCTAATTGTATTGCTTATGCCAATGAATTATTCATGGTATAATCACATAAATTTGTTTCATGCTGATGCTTTATTTTGCATGCTAATTTGAACGTCATGCATTTTTCACATTTTGATCTGGAGATGATCTTGAATAATGACCTGTTTGTGGATATTGGGGTTTGCATTGACCTCGATATTCCTCTTTTCTCTAAACATTGCTTCATAATGTGTGTATTTCACCAGGATAGTTCAGGTCATTCAGGGTCAGGACCATTTTAATAACTTCTGTTTAAGGCCCTCTAATTATTGCTTTTTAACAGGATTTTCAAAAAGAAAATTTCCAAAACAAAACACTGTGTTACCCAGGACCTTCCAAATAGCATATATCCTGCCCATTATCTTCTATTTTAACCCATAATTCCAGAGCTCATCACTCTCCCAAGTTTTATTCAATGCTAGACTTTACACTTAATCATACTTTTCTAGTTCATCCTTTTACCATTTATGCTAATGAATCCCTGCAGGTAAATGTAAAGTTTTAGGTATGGAATCATGATTTCTCTAAACTGTGCCCGTGTATCCTGTCTTATCCTTCTCACTACAAGCCTTCACACAATAGTCAGGTTAATTCTTCTACAACTACTGAGTAAAATGTGCTTTTCTCTGCCAACATCAGCCATGGTATATTACTGGCTATCCATGAAGCATCTCTGCCCAGTTTTAAAATCTTCCCTAAATCAACCTCGCTTAGTGATTTTTCTTTCATATTTTATCCCGTGGTGATCAATCTATTTATATCACTGGAAACTTAAGGAATCCATAGTACTATCTACAGGTGTTTTTATCACTTCTGCAATTTATTTAGTTAACTTGCACCTATAATCTACTTGCCATTCTCTCTGGGCTCAGTATCGATACAATGTAGATTGTCATACACTCGAACTATCATAATTTTCAATAATTTTCCCTAGATCCACTTATTCTTTACTATGCTTCAACACTTAATTGTACATTTTCTTATATTTGTCTTAGATTTTATTTCATGTATTTAGTTTTACCTTTCTAATGTGTACAATTTTTAAAAAATATATGCCGTTTTATATATTAATTTTGCTCTCTTTAAAATGAAAAAGAATACTGTTGCTCAATGGAGTCTAAAACATATTGTGTTAATAATCATTTATTTTATTTGATTCATTATTAATGCCTATCATGGTAGATATTGATACATTCATCTTACTATTCAAGTAAATCCAAATGAACAAGCTATTTTCAGAATGTGAGTTATACTCTACAGAACTTATTTGTCATACAATGTAATAGTTATTTTTACTCATGAGAGCCTGGAGGTGGAAATTATTTGACTGACCCTCTTCAGTGAATTGGAGATATCTGTCAACCTTTGGAATGAGAGTGACTGACACTCTCTGCTCTCCATCTGATTGTCTGAGTATTTTAGTTTAACCAGCTGCCTTGCCAGGTGTCCTTCTCATTTCTGAATGCTGAAATAGTAATATAAACTTGAGGAATGAGCATCTTATTCTGAATAAAAGGATGACTCTACAGTCAAGCATATCTAAGGTACTGCACTTTCTCCCTGCCATGATTTAGGAAACAATGGCAACAGCCAATGTTTATACAGACTAGAAGTTCAAGATCTTTATTTTTAAATCCTTAGTTTTCAATACTTCAAATTATCAAAAAGATGAATTTTTATAAGTTTAGGTCTTAGTGAAGTTTCCTTGAAGACATGTAAGAACTAAACAACAAAGTCTAGCAAAGGGAATTAGGGGTTAGGATATTTTACTTTTAATATACCTTCAGAGCAAAGAACAGGATCTACCATCTCATAGGAAGGTGTTCAATAAATGTTTATTGAATGAATAGATACGTGAGATCATAATCTTAAATACAATCCAAGTGTTGTGAACTCTACCTACAAGTTAATACAGAAATATTCTCAGCAATATTAATTTCTCAGCTTTATTTCTCTCAAATATCTTTCTGTTTAATTGTATGATGTTAACTGTCTGATAGAGTTTTCCTATAAAAATATTTTTGACCTCTGCATGGGTCCTCTGACTCCTGTCATATCTAATAAGCCAAAATTCTCCAGTCTTTCACCCTTTAATCAAGGATCAAAGAAACATTCTAAGATTAAAATATTGTTTCCACGGACACTGCTGTCATGATCACAAGGAAAATTTTCCATGCATCATGCCAGTGAAATTGGACCTATGCCTCCATAACCAAAGATACAAGTTCTTTGATTAATCAAAAGGATACCGTTCCTATGTTAGGTGTAGTTAGCCTAATGACTAACTCTTAATGGCAATCGTCTGAGCTCTAAGAATTAAGGCACTCAGTAACTCACATGCTCATTTACTCCTCTTAGAAGCAGAGATCCCATATTCTTAAGATCTAGGGTCTAACATGACAGCCATGAGACTGAGACTCAGCTTTTGTCATCTTCCTTCCCATATTCTTCACAAAGGAGATGTAGCTTCCCATGGTCACAGAGCCTGGAACTGGCATTCCCTGAAATGTTATTTCTTCCCCCTACTTGGGGACTCTTCTCATTTTGAACCTGTAATTCAAGAACAAAATGCTCACTTGACTCCATGAAAAGTCAGAGAGATAGTGTTATTTGCAGAGATATTCAGTCTAGGGTCCCAGTAGGAGGTTTCTTGAGTTTTAAAGTGTTACTGTGTTGTGTTGGATGGTTCATTTTCATGTGAATTAGGGTATATTTCATGTAATTATCTGGAAAACTGCACACATATCTCTTACCCACCTTCTTGTCCAGGCTCTGTGCTGGCTCCAGACCATTGGATTAGAACATAGCTCTCTCTCTTATTCTTCACTTTCTTTGGAGTCTTAGATCACTCTCTTTCCCACTTCCAACTTATTAGAAATGCCTGAACCCTTCTCATGTATGGACTTGTCTTATTTTTCATCTCCCAAATTTTAAGCAATGAAGCAGTCACAAATGTGCATTGATATGAATGTTTGTGTCTATTGTAAAATTTATGTTAAAATTTAAAGTTTAAAGTGATAATTTTAGGGAGTGAGACATTTAGAAGATGATTGCATTTTGAAGTCAAGATCTTCATAAATGAAAGTGGACCTTTAATAAAAGTAAAGGGGATAAATAGAACTACTGCGGCCAATTTTATGTTCCTATCTTTTTTGTTATGTGATAAAACAATATCTATTCAATTTGAACTCTCCTGTTACACCACATGAAGATGTCATTACAAGAAGACATCATTGGTGGATCTTCTCATTCTTAAATATACCCTAGATTGTCTCTGTATTGCAAGGAAAAGGTGGATACTGGGAAAGCAAGAGGGCTGCGAATCTATTCCTTTTTATCTCTTAATTTTTATATTAAAACTTTTATATATGTATTTATGTAGCAAAATGTGAATGTTATGCTATTTCATTATATTACCAGAAATTTTTACACAAAGCAATGACTTATTTTCTAGTATTTTTAGCTGGTATTATTAAAATTGAAGACAAATATTTCTACTATAATTAAACCTTTATTTTTACATAGCTTTTTTCTAACATTAAAATAAAATTTTACTTGGTTCAATCATTTATCTTGAATATAAGTAAAATATTATATAAAAACTTTGTATTATTGGCCGAAGTTTACTTTGCGGTAATATTAATCATCAAGAATGAAGTAAAATTAGCAGACAGATACTTTTCAGAGAAAATATACAGGTATGCAAAAATGCCAATCACAAGAATACAAGACCTCTGTTCTATTGGTGGGCAAGTAACTTACTAGATTAAAGACAAAACAAAACAAAAATCAGTCTCATATACACTTTTGGAATTTGGCAAGAGGTTGGAAAAACATTGTAAAATATAAGGTGGTAGAATAAATGAAAATGCCTAGGACATGCAGCAGAAATGGAACAGAATAATGGAAGATGTGAACTACAGAGTCCAAATTCATTAGGAGAACCAAGAATCATCTGCTGAACCTCGTACAGTTTCATTTGGCAAATATTTTAATGACTAATAGTGATTGCACTGCTGAGTGATGTTTACTTGATACTCATTATGTAAGGCCAGGATTTTTCATCTATTTTCTACTCCTTTAATCTTTATACATGCTCAAGGATCTTTGACCCCTCCTTCAGATACTGGAATTGGAACTTCAAGCAATTAAGGTATTTCCCCACAGTCCAAGGAAATAGGGGTAAAAACTCTAATCTGGTACAAATTATAGAGTCTGTACCTTACTTAGTAGGAGAATTACACAGAAATTTAAACATTTAATGGGAGAAAACTAATCTCCAGTTCTAAAAAAAGCACTTTCTAAAAAGCAGCATCATCATTGTCATAATCAGGAAGAAAAATAGATCAATCATCTCAATGCACTTGGCTTAGTATTAGCAGTAGCTTTAAAGGAATTAATAGATTAATTCCCTTGACTATGGTTTTAAAATCACTAAAAAGTGATTTTAAAAAAACCAATATATTTAACTAATTTTACTCATGATTTTAGAATTTAAGCTTTATTGGAAACTTTTAAAACTCTCTGTGTAAATTTTTATGATTTAAATTACGACTTTAAAGTCAAGATAAATATTTCTTCTTAGATTAGAATGATTCTATTACATATTCAGCCCTGTGCTAGTTACAAAAAGGAAAATGCTCTAAGAAATGCATTGTTAATCAGTTTTGCCCTTGTGCACTAGATATAATGGTCACATCACTAAGTAATATAATCTCATGAGATCACTGTCATATTTTCTGTCAGTGAATGAAATGTCATTATATGGTGTCTGGTCCTGTGTGTGTATGTTACCATCAACATAGTGGTCTTAGAATGGTCTTTGTGTTTAGGTTGAGATACATAAAAGACTGTTCCACTACCAAAAATGCCTGATATTTAGACTATTTGGACAATTATTATGCAATAAATGCTCAATTTAACTGATACTTTGTAGCCAGCCTTGTGCTAAGTAGAGAAGAAGAAGAAGAAGAAGAAGAAGAAGAAGAAGAAGAAGAAGAAGAAGAAGAAGAAGAAGAAGAAGAAGAAGGAGAAGAAGAACAAGAAGAACAAGAAGAACAAGAAGAAGAAGAAGAACAAGAAGAACAAGAAGAACAAGAAGAAGAAGAAGAAGAAGGAAAAATTTAAAGTCAGGCAAAGAGGGCTAGGATTGCCAGACTTAGTATATTAAAAAAATACAGGACACTTATTTAAATTTGAATTTCAGATAAAGTATAAATTTTAGTGTGTGTGTCCCAAAGTATCATATGGTATATACCTATATATTCTGAATTATACGTTATTTATTTAAATTCAAATTTAACTAGATATCCCATATTCTGATAAACAGCCATCCCAATAAACAACCATCGAAAAATGATCCTGAAGGACCAGTGCAGCTAGCGTTGGGTGCTGAGTGTCATATACCTTTCCTAAGCAGATTGGCAGGATCTGCTGAAGGCCTAAAGTAGAGGCTTAACACTGAGGACACTTTTGCTCACTGCTTCATAGGGATAATCTATTGATAGCCAAGCATTGCCAAATTCTCATTAGTTTTTAAAAGTCAAGAACTACATTTAGAAGAAAGTAGCTCACTTACAGAGAGGTCGTCTATCCAATAACCTCAAGTACCAGTAACACAGCTGAAACCCAGGAAGCAAGAGGAACAAGGGCCTCTAAGGAATCAAAATAGAAACTATGTGCTAAAGCTTAGGTTCTTGTATCTGAGAAGAGGCCTTCAGACCTGAGTTCAGTGAAATGTACTTTTTTTAGATATCATCCAAACACGTTTGGTGTCTGATCTCTCAACCAAAAAAGATAAAAAGAAGGAATTTTCTACCAGTGCAGGATGACTAGGTAGACCAAATGTTCATTGAGGGGCAGTCTCCAGTAAACATACACATATAAAACCATCTATAAAATTTCAAGAGAAACTATACCAAAATAGAGTCAGTGTTTGTTTCTCAATAATGAGTTTAAAATATTTTTACTTTCTTATCTTTGTTCATAACTTTTTAGAAGAATATTTTCAATCAGAAAAGGCAGCACAGACACTTTCAATTGAGTTAAATTTATTCTTTGACTCTCCTGGCAGAGCTCTGTTCCCATATCATTTAGGCACATTTACCAACTTAGAATTATAAGTCAATTTATTTTTCTCTTTCCTACAACATAGTAAACTTTATGAGGGCAACATTCATGTCTTGGCAACCTCTCAGTTTTCACAAATAGCACAACATGTAGTATATCAGTGCTCAACAAATGTTTGTTGCAAAAGCACTGAAAGTCAAAATATAAAGTGTTTTTCTGGGCAACCTGACCTGACAACTTTCTACACCTCAGTTTCTCTGTCCAAGACAGTGCTGTGCTACAGCCCAAATGGACCATTGACAGTCTGATTGTACAATACAAGTTCAAATTAAACTTACTTTCTCTGCTTTGAAAAGCATGAGGCAGCATAATTTATTCCTGCAAAGATTATATTGACATATTTTACATCTTTTAATCTTCTGGCTTAAAGAAACAAGTGGAACCCTTCATTTGTTCAAATTCCTGGTGTCTGTCAGTTGACAATAAAAGGTCAGGCATATGGGACACTCTTCCTTGCAGCTAAATTACAGGAGAAAGCCACCTGTGATCTATTGGTTGCAAAAGATCATGAATGTAGAGAAGGAAAAAGTGAGCCTCTCTGGGTAATACTTCAGGTGGGTGCTATAAAGCATGAGCAATTTTCAAATAAATATAAACATGAAAAGTTTACTTTCATGAAAGTTCTACTTTCTTTGAAACTGATTTGTTTGTTTGTTTGTTTTTAAGTTTTTGAGACAGGGTCTTGTTTTGTAGTTCAGACAGACCCCAAACTCACTATGTATCCCAGACTAGCCTCAAATTTGTTGCAATCCTCCTGCCTCTGCCTCCTGAGTGCAGGGATTTCAGGCACGTCCCATCACACTTGGCCTATAACCAATTTCTTGAAAGGCCTCATCACAGAGGACTAAGGAAGGTCTTATAATTTATTCCTTTCTTATTAGCATTTGTAATTGGAACCAAGTCATCTTTCTTCCTAATAAGTTGGATTAATCTTTGTGTATATTTTTAACCAGAAATAAATATATGAATTACTGCACACTATAACATGGCAGAGAAATCTGACAAGAATAATATGATTCAGCATCTATTATTTATGTCTTGCAAATTATTTTGAAGCACATTTTAGTAACTTGGAAGGGATTTTTGAAGTGGAGTAATAGTGTTTCTTCCCACCATCATATTACCAGGAAAGAGCTTCCCAGCGTGACCACAAATGCATCACAGCCTGCCAACAGAGTTGCTTAACCCCAAGAGGCAGATTTTCAAAGCTAAACTGCACATTAGGACATTTGATACTACACCCAGCTTGAGTATCCGTGCTGATGAACAAATGGTTTAACATAGGTAAATCAGTCCAAATATCACTTTCTATGCTATTCATTAAATTTAACTCCCTTTCCCTATCTTTAAAGTTAAATTCAGTGGTAAAGTTATCCAATTTGTCTCTCAGCTCTTTCCACTTTTCACTTCTTGGAATGAATATTGAAAGGGAAAAAAATAAGCCTAAAGCAAATCTTAGAAAGAAGAAGAAAAGAGTAATAAATGAATGCTTAATTGCTAGGTAACCTCAATTAATGATATATGAGTGTAACTTTCAGCTAATATCCTACAAATAGCAAAACAAGATACTTAACTACTACAGGTTGTAAGTCTATACACATATTAGGAAATGTTTGCAATATTGTTTAGATTTTTAAAATAACTAGACCACTGTGGTTTTCAAAGTAAAATGATATACACCTCATATCTCAAGGAAGATATCAAGAAGGATCAAGACTTCCTGTATCACAAATCTTTGTGTCATTACCAAAACAAAGTAATGCTACTGAATTCTACATGAAAAACAACAGCATTGGAGTGATTAACCTCTACTGTTTCTGCCCAAATCACCACGTGGAAATCTTGGTATGACACTAATCAGGAAGCAGGTAATGTTATTACATAGGAAGCATCATGATACTAAAGGTTTTGACCAATAGTGATTCTGTTTGCTAATTACATCCTGAACTTGTGGTAACTTTTCCTATCAAAGAGGCTTTAAGTCATGCCTTCTATCCTATTATAGAGACAAGAATCTTGAGTCTACTACCACCAAATGAAGTATGGTCAGCACTGATACTCATCCTCACTTAGCACTTTTTAAACTTCAATATTTCCAAAATTCTGAAGAATACCAAATCTTTCATGAAGTCAAATAAAACTATAAATTCTTGAAAATGCAATGAATATGTACACATAAGGAATGAGTTTGACAAACAATGTATTTTTGTAAAAGGAACAAAATAGAGAATACTTGTTAGAATAATGTACAGATTGTCACCAGTTTCTTTCCATAGAAGTAGAAAGCCAAATGCTAACGTTCAATTCTATATAGTTTATCATGCCGAAGAAATTATGTAAACTCTACACAACTATGATTATCATACTCTGGATCAATCTCTACTAAAAAATCTATAAGTCTTTAATTTAAAAATCTATTCTTAAAGTTCAATGGACAGATGTCTAGAAAAATAGATCAAATGAATATTTGCTGAATGAAAGGATCTTGGATTAGCAGTTCTCCATACTAGCCTTCTGTTTCTGATATTCTGAATAGAGGAAAAAATAAAGAGAAATTCTTATTTTCCTTATAATATATTTATTTTTATCTTAATGTGCTACATATTTTAAAATGATCTTCATATTCTGGGTGAAATGAATGCTCTGGAGTAAGTGTCTTGATAAATGTCATTTCTCTGGCTTGACCTTTTAATATATTTTGGTTCTGGTTTTGGCTTTTGGATGAGTGTCTATATAGAGTTCATTCTTCACAGCCAGTGCAGGCTGGCTGAACATAATGTCCAGTAGAGGGCTCCCTGAGAGACTTCCTTGGCTTATGAGTACTTTTGGCTCATTCTATTGGCAAGGTTAAAGAGTTAGATTAAGTCCACTCTGTTCTTTTCAACTATTTGAGAGCTAAATCCCCAAACATTTCTCTGTTTTCTTTTTTCTTTAATATTTAGAAGAAATATTTTGATAAAAGAAAATCAGTATGTCTGGGGATTTAGCTCAGTGGTTCTGGCACCGGCCTTGAAAGAGCAAGGTCCTGAGTTCCATGCCCAGTAATCACATACAATGTTGGGCATGGAGACTCACACCCACCAGCAATCAGTACCACATACTATAGTGCTGAGCATGGTGGCTCATGCCTGTAATCCTAGCACTTGTAATCCAAGGGAGCAGTATGAGGATTGTTGTTAGTTTCAGGGTTATATAGTGAGTTGAGGGACAGCCTAAACTACAAAGTGAGACCCCATCTCAAAAAAAAAAAAAAAAAAATCAATAGGTGTCATAATAACCATTACAAAGGGATGGCTTAAATTATCATTCAGTGTCCTGCAGGTAAAAGTTTGAAAAATATTTTTCAGTAGATCCACACTCCTTTTGAACCCCTTCCTCTTTCTTCCAGCTTCTGGCAACTCCCAGCATTCCATAGCTCATAGCTACATGACTCCAATTTCTTTCTCTGTCATCATATGACCACTTTCTCTTTCTCTCATTTTTTCTATGTAATTAGGACATTTGCTATTAAATTTAGGGTTAATATGGGTAATATAGGACATCTCCCCTTGAGTTCTTTGATTTAACCAACTCTACAAAGCTCTTTTTTCTAAATAAAGTCAAACTGAATTTCCAGGTTGATATATTTTCTATGAGGATCCCCACTGAACTTTCCATAGCAGGTGACTTAGAACTCATTGCATCTGAAAATAGAAGGGTACATTTGGTACTCTTAAAAAAGTATTTTTAAAACTTCCTGCTTTCCATAATTTTGTAATTTTGTGTCTATAGCTTCAATAGTCCTTTTAAATTATCATTGGCTTCATTTGTTGTTTATGTACAGCAAAGTTTCTCAGATACATCAGTACTGACATATTGTGTTGGATAATTTTATCCTGTGGTTAGCTATCTTCTTCATTACAACATTCTTTTTTTAAAAAAAAAGGTTTTTGGAGACAGGGTCTCACTTTGTGGTTCGGGATGGCCCTGAGCTCAGCCTCACACTCACATCACAGCTATCCTCCTTCCTCTGCCTCCTGAGTGCTGGGATTACAGGCGTGAGCCACCATGCCCGGCACTATGGTATAGTGGTACTGGTTGCTGCTGCGGTGAGTCTCCACACACAATATTGTTATGTGATTACCAGGGATCGAACCCGGGCCCTTGTGCATGCAAGACAGGCGCCAGAACCACTGAGCTATATCCCCAGCCCCCATTATAACATTCTTGCATTACCTCTAGCACTGACTTTTAGTTGTTACTAGAAAATCCCTCCACCATGCCAATATCAGCTTTTCAGACCTGGTTGAATGTCTCAAACCAGAGTATTGTTCTTGGTTGTGAATCACTGGTATATCCTATTACTCACCTCTCAGATGTACCTAGTAGAAATTACACTAAAACACTAAAATTCATCTCAATTGTGCTTTTGATTTAATTGGCTAATACTAGTGACCTGAAAATGTTATTATAATATTTTATTTCCTGTTGGTCAAAATAATTGAAAAATATGGAACACTTTCCTATATTTCTAGTGCAAGTATATATTTAGATAGCTCAATCAACAGTCCACACAATGTAACAGGAAAATAATCTAACTCAGAGTATGTTTTTCAATTTCTCTCTCTGTTATTCAAGAAAGAAAAAAAATGAATTCCTTTGCAACAGTACTGGAAGAAGAAATGTATATGTTATCTAGCAATGAAATAAAATATTAGGAAAATTTTTCTTTTATACTGAGTATAAACACCAGGAATTAATGTTGCCTGCTGTTAGATTCAGTATGAAACATTCAAACTGATTCTTGCATGAATTTAGAAACATCAAAACTACTTATCACTCAGTGTCATGCATAATTTTATGAGCTTCTAATATTGTCTGTTTTAGAAAAACATATTACAATGTACAGTATCAAAAGTTATTTCTTCAAGGTTGTAGTCACCTTAACTACACAAATTTTCAAACTCCAAAATTGTTATTGACCCCTTGTTCAAACATTCTAAGAATTTCTAGTGCTTGGAAGAAATGTAATGGGATGGGGATGTAGCTCAGTGGCACCAAGCTTGCCTGGCAAGAGCAAGGTCCTAACTGTGATGCCCAGTAAAGCTAAAAAAATAAATAATTAAAAATTTAAATTGTGAGTTTGGGTCTGAATAAGAATTTTTTTCTTGTTTATAATTTTATGTTCTTCATTAACTTGTGTTTTTATGTAACAAAATGACTCCCAGCATTCAAATCCTCATTGTAAAGGTTTAATTTTACTTCTGTTAGAAATGCCTTTAAATGCTCATTTTTTCTAAGACAATTCAAAAACAAAGTACAAAAAATATTTGGAGCAGACTAAAATGATTAATTAAGCCAATATCTACAAAGCTTGGAGTACCATTTAGCACATAGTAAATGCTTAATAAATTAAATTTATCAATGTTACTGCTTCACTTATGTCCATTTTATCTGAAATGATCAAATTAACTAATGATTTTAATGTCCTAAACCAAAGAGACTGTTGATCATTTCTTCTACTCTTTTAAGAAGTGAAGCATTTTGGCCTCAGAGATTCTCTCTAGCCAGGCTTCTATTATCGCTTAACTTGTCCTTATAGGCTTTGGGGATCCTATCTTTCTTCTGCATTTACAAGTTCTATTTTAATCACTATTTACTTTCATCACACATTAAAGCATACTGAAAATGTAGGGAAATACATTTTACTGGCACAAAACAAAAAAGTTAAATATATTATTACACAAATGATACTAAAGGAAAGGGAAGTGTTTTGTATAATGTGAATCCAACACAGTGAAAAGAATGCAATGATTCCTCTTGGAATAGGTTTGAAGATATTTAAATTTGATATAAAGAACATTTTTCTTTTGATATTTTCATTCTACATGTTATTTATTTTTAATTTATAGTAATTTATTGTATATATTTTAAAAGTTGTAGTTTAATGATTAATATTTTATCTTAAATTACTGATCAACTCCAATGTAGGACACTGCTTTTCATCTCTAAATATTTATAAATAGTAAGTACCACATAACAGTCCAACAGTAAATATCATTTGTGACATAATGAAATCAGACTCTTAGTTCAGCTCTTTCTAAAGTAACAGTGATTGAACAAAAGTATGTTTATCATTTAGACTGTTACTAGGAAAGTATTAGACTCCTTTGATTAATAATTTACCTCAGAGAAGTTACAATTTTTTAGCCTATAAAAGACCTGTAAAATTTTAATTAATGTAGAAAATAAGTCTTCCAAATGCTTTAAAAATAAATGTACAAAGTATCCTGAGGAAAAAATTACAAACTTTAATAGATCTGGTTTCCAATTAGCATAAGGATTGTTTTAGTGATGAACCACTTTGATTCAAATTCAAAAGTTAGCAACCTCAGTCTGTGGAGGTCAGTTTGGAGATTCCTCAAAAAGCTAGGATTGGAGGTCCCATTTGACCTGGCCATTGCCCTGCTAGGTATATACACACAAGAATTAAAAGACTCATATCACAGTGACATATGTGCACCCATGTTTATAGCAGCCCAATTTGTGATTGCTACATTTTGGAAACAACCCAAGTGTCCATCAACTGGAGACTGGATAAAAAAGCTCTGGTTATTCTACAGAATGGAGTATTACTCTGCCATAAAAAATGATAAGTTTGAATCATTTATACTTAAATGGACATACCTTGAGGATATCCTCATAAGTGAAATAAATAGGGCACAGATAGGTACATATTGCATCTTTTCTCTGGTATGAGAAAATGAAAATGTAAATGAGTACTAGAATTGTATGTTATATATTGTGAAATATATATTGTGAAATATATATTGTGAAATAGAAAATGCTCAATGTAAAATAGGGTGAAGGGGGAAAAATAATGAGATTATAACAAAAAAGTAAGGAAACAAATTTTATGTATATGACGGGGCGGTAGGGTGGGTAGGGTTATGGGCAACCAATTTAGATTATAATTTCAGACAAAGTTTGCGGAATATATGTTATTTTTCCTGCTTATATTGTTTCTTTAAAGATTTATCATAAGCAAATATAATTTTCATAAGATCTTCCTCTAAGATTAGCATAAACTGTCATAATGAGATACTTTGAAGTATTTTCATAATTATTTCATACCTAAGAATACCATCAAAATAGACCTTTCAAAGAGACTTTGTTCCTGTGTTGGCCAAGATGACACAGAACTTGGTCTAAGAAGCTCTCTCAGAGCAGGATCTCTGGTGGCAAGGACCACAGAGACATGCCACTACATACAGCAAAGTGGAATTCATGACAGCCTAAATTGGAAATTCTTGAGAGATTTGGGACATGGAGCTGGAAGTTGTTTTAAGGTGCATATAAAATTCAAGAGAAAGCAGAGTAGAAAGAAAGTGGAGAAGAAATTCCATTTGAATACAAGAAAATTTGAAGCTATCCACATTGTTCCTATTCACAGTTCTTCCCAAAGCTCAAAGAGACTAAGGAATAAAATGCACTTTGATGATGTTTTTACCCTTTTAAATCTCAGATCCTTTCAATCAGACTTGTCCAATTTCAAAAATCATGCAGTAAAGCATACATACATATATATGTATATATATGTATATATATGTGATGAAATGATTTGTGTTGAAATATATTATCTAAAATATCAAGAACACTATAACTGAACAAGGGAAAGACAGGAAAATAAATTTTAAAGAAAATAAAGGATTTGAATAAAAATTCACCAAAGAAATTCAAATGGTAGCCAGGTAACCATATGAAAAAAATGGCTAATACCTTTAGTCATTATTTAAATGCCAATTATAAAATCAAATTGGGGTATGATTGTACATATTAAAGTGCATGAAATTTTAAAAATTGATATACTACTGGAAAGTATGGCAAGCACTTAGAACTTTTTAATGACAATATATACATTATAACATCAAAATAACTTTGAAAATAAAAACATACATTTACCGTATGACTATTCAATACCTGTTCCAAGCATTTTTTTAAGTTTAATGACATTACATGTACACACAAAGAGCTGTGGGTGAATGGTCATAAAAGTTTTATTCATAATTTCTCTAAACATAAAGCAATCCATATCATCATTTGATGATTGAATAAACAAATAATAATTCCATAAAAACAAAGTAATACTTAGCAGCAAGAGAATGAACTATCGATGCAAAAATATGGATGAATCTCTAAAGCCTTGCACTAATGAAAGAAACCAAATACAAAAAATTTAAACACACTTAATTGCATATGGAAAGTGTAAAATTAAAGGGACATAAAGACATGATTGATAACAGGATGGGGAAGGCAGAAGAGCATTTGGTTATAAAGGAGCACAAGGAAAATTCTGGAATGATGAAAGTGTTCTGCATATATCTCGATAACAGTGATTATGCAATTACATATATTTATAAAACTATAGCCTTAAAAATGATAAATTCTATGAGAATGATAGGAAGATATACTCCACTGTAGAAAACTGATGCAGTCTAGTAGATGAAATCAAAGATGGAATATTTCATTCTGAAAACAAGGGCCAAACCAAACTGTCACCAGGGGGACAGATGTCAGTTTTCATTATTTATTTTGATTTGTTGTCAAGTTTTTAGTTTTTATTGAGTGTCACTGTCTATAACTATTGCATTTGACAAAAACTTAAAAGCTTCTCTAAAGTTCCTGTATTAATCAAAGTAATATAAGCAAACTCCAAATCTCAGTGGTTTAAAATAGTAGACATTTATCTCTCACGCCTGTATATTCTGCTGTGGGCTTCTAGTAACTCTCTTCAGCATCTGCTTTCTGTGCTAGAGACTACCTCCATATGCTCAGCTGGGCTCCTCTCTGCCATACCATAACTGCATCATCTGTAGCATGTACTTTCTCAGTCAATGCAGCAGGAAAAGAGAAAGGTTGCAGCAGTAAAATACTTTAGCCTGGAAGTTACAACACAACACACATCACTTTTTACAAGATTTTGCCAGGGACTGGTTGAACAGTGTAGCCTAATTGTAAGGTTAGGGAAGTACATTTTCCCTTATTGTCCCAGAAAGAAGAAGATAACCAGCCAAAGACTAGCACCAGAAGATATACACACAAGAATTAAAAGACTCATATCACAGTTACATATGTGCACCCATGTTTATAGCAGCCCAATTTGTGATTGCTACATTTTGGAAACAACCCAAGTGTCCATCAACTGGAGACTGGATAAAAATGCTGCGGTTCTTCTACAGAATGGAGTATTACTCTGCCATAAAAATGTTAATTTTGAATCATTTCTACTTAAATGGACATATCTTGAGGATATCCTCATAAGTGAAATAAACAGGGCACAGATAGGTACATATCGCATCTTTTCTCTGGTATGAGAAAATAAAGATGTAAATGAGTCCTAGCATTGCATGTTATATATTGTGAAATAGAAAATGCTCAATGTAAAATAGGGTGAAAGGGGAAAATGTTGAGATTGTAACAAAAAAGTAAGGAAACAAATTTTATGTATATGGGGGGGTGGTAGGGTGGGTAGGGCTATGGGAAAAAATGAGAATTAAGTTGTGTCTTATACTAGTACAAATCCCCATTATGGAGTG